>JAASGW010000097.1:0-64175 GCA_023334395.1 Phytopythium sindhum
CTCCCGACGACGGCGCAGTACAAGCTCATGTGCGCGTCGACGGCGTGCAAGACCATGATCGAGAAGATCGTTGAGCTGAACCCGCCTAACTGCGACCTGACGGTGCCGACGAGCGGCCTGGTGCTCAACGTGTACGCGTACTCGCACAACTTCAACGCCACGTGCACCCTGGTCAACGCCGCCTAAGCTCGCGACCATCAAGCTCGTGTCCACATGTTGAGAGAGTTTGAATCAATGCAATGTGCAATTTGAGCAACACTTTAGCGATGTGCACTAAACCGATTCAAACCCTTACCATCTCATCGATCGTACTTAAAAGAGCGAATGCAGTACGATACATCATTGAGGTGACGTTGACATGCAAAAGGCCGCGGGTATTGGCTGGAGGCAACGCGTTCGCCCTGCCCGACGTCTCGTGCGGCTGCCGCCCTCCCCACCGGAAGAAACGCCGTCTCCTCCTCGCGTACGCCTGTGCCTAGAGTTTGCACCAGCCATGAGCCCGTCCCCCGAGCGGCAGGATGCGCCGGACGCGCCACGACGCGCGAACATCCCGCTGGCGCACAAGCGCGTGCCGACCGAGATGCGCGCGCCCGCGGACCACGCGTCGCTGCTGTTCGCCGCGCTCGTGGGCGACGTGGACGTCTCGTCGCTGCGTAAGTACGTGACGTCGCTGCCGAACGAGAGCTGGCAGGAGGAGTACAACCGCACGCACAACGTGTTCTTCCAGCGCCCGTTCCACGACAAGCTCGGCGTCGAGAACATCATGTGCATCTTCTCGGACACGCAGCTCGAGAATGTCTTCACGCTGCCGCGCTATGAAGAGTTCCGCGAGCTGCTCGAGCCCATCTTCGCGCAGATGAACGTCAAGCCCGAGCAGGTGCGTCGTGTGTGCGCTAGGAGCCTGGGTGCTGGAATAGTAAGTGCTGACGGAGCGCGTATGTGTCTCGTGGACGCCTCGCGTAGGTGGTCCGCTGTCTGTTCGCCAAGATGCCGGGCGAGACGCTCATTCCCGCTCACCACGACAACGGGTAAGGCAATAGCGACACCCTCGCGACACCACAGACTTCGTGCCCAAGTGCTAATGCGCCTTGTATCGTCGCGCGTAGTCCGTGGGTGAGCAAGACCCATCGCATCCACGTGCCGATCGTCACCTTCCGCGACGTACGTCGCAGTGCGAGCAACCTCGCTAAGGGTACAAGGTTCTCATCGTGTGACTATGACATCTGCGCAGGTCGAGTTCCGGAGCGGTCCGTTGGAGGAGTCGATGCAGCGGTTCGCGTTCAACGAGGGCACGATCGTGGAGCTCAACAATGCGGCTAAGCACGCAGTCTACAACGGATCCAAGGAGAAGCGCATCCACCTCATCTTCGACTACGTCGAGCCGAACCACGTGATTCTCAACCGCAAGACGCTCGAGCCTGGGTGCGTCTGCCGCCAGGTGCGAGGGCGCGTCGAGTTCGTGAGTGCTGTGAACCAGAAGGAGGACGGCAATGCAAAGAAAGAGGCTGGTCGCCTCATGAAGCTTTTGGAGAAGCAAGTCGCGGAGCAAATCGATGCGGTCGCGTCGTCAGCGCTCATCACCGCGTGTCGGCATTTCTTCATTGAGCAAATCACGGCCCTGCAGTTCGTCAAGCGCATCGACCGCTTGGTCAAGGGCCAGTCGGCTGCACTTGTCTCTTCGATCTGGGAGCAACTCGCCAGCATCTTTAAGCTCATTGACGTCCAGATGCGTGACGAGCTGCTCGCCACGCGCGCCCACCAGCAACAAGTGTTCGCGCCCAACTGGGTCATCATTGGCGCGCAAAAGTGCGGCACGACGTCCCTGTACGAGTATCTGGGCCAGCACCCGCAGGTGCTGAGGGGTAACCGCCGCGAGCCGCACTTCTTCGACTGGGTGTGGCCCTTGGCAGTGCGTCACCAGCTCTCAAGCGAGGATCGTATCCAGTTTGGCCCTGTGTTGGACGCGTTCTCGCGTACTCCAGCGCATGACGCCCAGCAAGACGTCGCCGTCCTGGGCGACAACTCGCTTGACGACATGAGGTAACGTTCATGTATCATTTCTGTATCGACAGTGATATCGGGACTGACGACGGCCTACTGCATGCCTCGATAGGATCAAGTACTTGATGTCACTGCAGTACAACGAGGAGTCTGACGCCGGCCACCGAGCGCTGGCGCCGCCCTTCCAGATTGGCGAGTCCACGCCCAGCTACCTGCTGTACGGCGAGTTGGTCGCGCGTCGGATGCGCATGGTATGTGGTGGCCGCTTTCGATGTAGTTGCTGCGCATGTGATTCTTGTCAGCATCCCTCACTTGGGATGGTTCGTTCGATTAGCTGTACCCGGACATGAAGCTGGTCGTCATGCTGCGGGACCCGGTCAAGCGCGCGTACTCGCACTTTCAGATGACGGCGGACCCGACAGGGACTGTGCATCAGCTGCGGCGCCGCGAGGCCGTCAAGGGCAAGTCGTTTGAGCAGGTGATCGAGGAGGACCTGCAGCTGCTTTGCGACGCGCAGGTAGCGGCGGGCGACGGCTCGCCCGAGTCGGTGGAGTGTCTGGCCGACCGCTTCCAGGCGTACGCGGACGCGCTGCCGCAGAACCACGGCGCGCACTCGTACGTTGGCCGTGGCCTGTACGCCTTGCAGCTCGCGCTGTGGCTGCGCGTGTTTCCTCGCGAGCAGGTACTGGTGCTGGACCTGGACGACATGTCGACCCCCGAGGGCGTGCACCGCGAGACCAACAAGGTGTTCGACTTCCTCGAGCTCGAGGCCTTCGAGGTGCTCGACAAGGAGCGCAAGAACACGCGCGTCTACAACCCCGTGGACCCTGAGAGCGCGCGACAGCTGCGCCAGTTCTTCGCGCCGTTCAACGAGCTGCTCTTCGAGTTGCTCGGCCGCCGCTTCAACTGGTGAAAGTGAGTGGCATGGGTTTTTTTCAGCAGTAAGAAAAGACCAATTATCCATTCGTAATGACGTGGGCAATACATGCGAGTGGATGTGTCGTGTGTTATTCAATAGTAAAACCATTTATGAGACATGCGAGAGAATGTAAAACCTAATTACCCAAATGAATTGGGGATGTGTCTGCTCGCACTCGTCTGGGAGGAAGCGCTGGAGCACTAGGCAGCATAATGATCGAGGAGGAGGAGTGGTCCAAGGAGCAGGAGGCGAACCGCAAGCCCGGACAGAAGCACCCGACGCCCTCGCCGGTGCGTCCCGCGCGTGCGCATAGCGTCGGCGGCCTCCTGTGGCGTCTGTTGTGGGTTTTTCGTCTCTCTGACGCTGTGTTTCGCTTCGTGTAGGGCCATGCGGACCGCGTCTTCTACGAGAGCCTGCTGCACCAGCGACCGGAGAGCAAGATGGCCAAGAAGTGGTGCCTCGAGTACGGCGTGCTCAAGTGGGCGGACGCCGAGGCGTTCTGTAAGGAGCTGGGCATCTCCATCGTGCGTTGGTTTCTCCTTTCGACCTTACGAGCCTCGCCCGACGAATGTCTCTAATGATCGATTTCTTCTTGCCATGACTCATGAACAGAACGTGACGCGGCCGAGCAAATCGCCGATGAGCGCGAACGGTAGCAAGGCGGGCAAGAAGAGCCGGGGCAGCACGGGTGGCGGCCGCCGCGCCGCCAGCGACGCCGCCATCGCCGAGGAGCTCGGGCTCTCGGGCGCCGGTTACGAGGGCATCGGCATCGGCGCGCTCTGAGTCGCTTCTTCTCCTTCGTGTACCATGTATTCTCCCCGTAAGACCAACAACGACAGCTCGTGCATTGATCGCTACCGCCTTTCATCGTCCGCGCTTCACACGTCGTGGACCTGGATCAGACCACTTGATCCGCGCCGTCACCAAGACGAGCGATGGCTGCCTCCGCACCCTGACGAACTCCGTCAGTCCGCAGCAGGGAAACACGCGCCCCTGCAAGCGGGCGACACGCATGGAGGCCGGAGCGGCGCGAAACCGTGACGCTCCTGCCTTGCGCCCTCTCTGTCGCTTGACTCCAGCTCATATCATCGACCAGGGTCTCATGACAGTCAACAGGTGAGGGCGCCGCGAGGAATCAACCGCGGGTGGTCAGCGCCATTGCCGCCTTCTCCGCTGTCTGACGCCCCTCGCTGGCCATGCGTGACATTTCCCGCCGCCGAAACAGAATCGTCGCTATGCTCGCACCGCCATCTCTATCCCTCCCTCTCTCTCTCCTTCGCCATTCGCGCTCGCGACTGTATCAGACTCATGCCGCAGCCCCTAGTAGTTCGAGAATCTCGCGTCGAGATGCGCCCGAAAGAAACTCAGATGCCGCTTCCGTGGAAACTCTGCACGCAGGGCGGAGGAGCCATGGCGTCTGTAGTGGACACACTGGCGCGGTCGTAAGGTTCGATATTGGATCGACGGGTCGCGCTCCGCTTCTCCGTCCTCTTGTTCGATCGAAATCTTTAGGTTCGCGCGGAACTGCTGCGCGCTGGCGCATTGGATAAGCGCATGGTCCTGCGCCCGTCGGGGCGGAAGGCCTTATAATAGTGGGCGTGACGGTCCTCGCCTTTATGGAGGCCGTTTCCAGGCGCGTTCGCTGTCGCCGACCCGCGGCGCTCGCTTTTAAAAGGCGGAGCCCAACGTCACCCAACAGCGGGGACGGCCAAGGCGACTTGCCGTGGCTGTCTCTATGGCTGTTCCTGCGGGGTTTCTCCACCGTTACGACTGACCGCTGTCTTAGGCTTAGTCCCCTGTCACTCGTGGGCTTCTCATCTAAATGGCCATCCATCACCGCGAGCCGTTGGGTGGTGCCTCGCAGCGTTCTCAACGGACCGAACACGCTTTACGATGAACACCAAGCGGTCCAGAGGCGGCTTCTCGTCCGCCGACGATCAGCACTAGAGGATCAAGTAGCCGCCGTCATTTGCGTCATTTGATCCCTTGGCGCCAGCGCGGCGCTCGCCACCGCGCGACAGTATTAAGCGGCGGGCGCCCATCCTCGCGCCTTTGTCCTTCCGACGTCAAGAGCTCCGGTCTTCATAGCACTAGTCTCTGGATACTCGACCGCGCCGCCGGGCCTGTCTCCCACGGCTTCTTCCTCCTTTTCCTCCTTCCTCGGCGCGCTTCCTCAACTCAACGTCTCCGCAGGCAGTGGCAGCCACCTCCGTCCACCGCCGGTCGTTTTTACCGCTTCGATCTCTCCTTCCGCGCGCGTTCCGCGGGCGTACGTCATGTCCGTCCACGCCAATGCCGGCACCCAAGTTCAGCGCACTACCATGCTAGCGAAAGCGTGGAAGAAAGCCATACGCGCCCGAGTTGAAGGGACCGTTGCCAGAGATAGCAGCAGTAGCAGCAACAGCAACAACGAACGCGCGACAAGCTCTCCCTTTAGGACCCTCGCCGCTTTCCTTCCTTCTTAGCCTGACACGGTCCTTCCTCGCTCCTCGTTCTCGACGTTTCGATCCGCCGTACCCCAAACACCAAGCGCCAAACGGCATTCGCCGATTCTCCGCGCACGGGTCACGACCCTTTACACCGCAGGTGCCCATTGACAAGACGCCTCTTCCCCATTTGAACAGTTGAAGCATGACTGATCTCGCGATGCAACGCCCGTTGACGGCCGCGCTGCACCCCAACGTGCCATCCAGGAGCGCGCTAGCCGCTGCCTTCTCGACGTTCGTCGTGCGCGTCCACACCCGCCACGGCATCAAGACGCTGTCCTTCGACTCACTTGCCGCGTTCTTCACGTCCACCGCCAAGAAGGCGGCTGAGGAACTCGGCATCAGCAGCCGCACGCTCATCAGGGTCTGTCGGTCGCTCGGCATCCGGCGCTGGCCGTACCTGGGCTTCCGCAGCGAGAAGAACGTCGAGCGCATCCGCCAAGAAGCCATCGACAATCTGCGTCGACGATTGGAGAAACGAGGCGGCGGCGAGACGCCTGCAGATGACGTGTTGTACCCGGACGCCACTGGCCATCGCGGTGCGAGCGCCAAGCGACTGCTCCAAGTCAAGCTCCCGCACGAGCTGGGCTCACAGTCCATGGACGCCACTTCCACGTTCATGGACGCTGGGGCCTTGGTCGACCTCGCTGGAAGCAGCAGTGATGACGACGACCAGTCGATGCGGTCGTCCTTTGACGGCCGCGATGAGTCTATGGAACCGGTGGTCGCAGAGGTGAACGCTCTCGTGACGCCTCACCCCGTATCGGGCAGGTTCCATCTCGACCTGCAGCGCATCAGTCCGCGGAAAGCAACGGAGACGCAGCCGCCCACGACTTGGATCCCCAAGGCGCCTCAGACAACCATGGAGTCATCCGTCGCAGCCCAAACGGTACCGTCGCTCCACCTTCTCGTCGACGCCTCGCTGCTGACCTCGACCAAGCTGGGCCACTCTACGTTCACCAGCTTGCAATCGGCTCTCCACCCGCGTCTCCAGTCGCGAACCATGTCCATGCGGGACATCCTGTCCTCCTCGCTCGCGACGGCGTGAGCGGGAAATACTAGATATTCGGGTCGCGTGAGCGGATCCTACGTTTTGTACAACGCTGCCGTCTAGTGTGGGGCGGAGTCGAGCAGCGTCTCGCCCCAAATATCCGTGCGTGCACGTCGACTGTGCATCATATGCCGCGAAAATTTACAAAATCAAGCTACTGCATGTTGATAACCTTAAGTAAGCAGAGAAGTGGTCTGTCTCCTGCATCATTCATTGCGTGATTGCGATGTACAGTTGCTTGAGGGCCACCGCGCTCACACACTAGCCCCGTGATACCCCGCTCGTGCCCAGCAAGCTATCAGCAAGCATAACGCAGAGATTGACGAGAGTCCGATTCTGGTCGATGCCGACCACACAAGCGCCTGCCGATTTCCGAGATATCTCGGTGGGTACTTTGGGTCATTTTCAGGAGCGCACGCCAGCCTAATATAGCGAGAAGCGGGAGGTTTGCACCCTCCCAAACCGCTACCCGAGGGGCTAGAGCCGCGTAGGCGCGTTCAGATTAATGTGACGAATGTAGCCGACTGGCCATCCCAGTTGCGATTCGATGACCGGGTCAGTCGACTAGTCCGTTGGGTTCATGGAGACGGAGGAAGACAATTGGACGGCGCCCAGCTCAGACGTAAGTTCGCGAAGCCATCGCTGAGCACTAGAGTCTAGTGCCAGTGCGGAACACGAGGCGCATCAGTAAAGAATCAGACTGTGAGTCTCGTTATTGACACATCGAGGAGACTGGCACTGGCGACTGGGTAGCTTGGGTTATATACCACGTGTTACTGTACAACCTAGGGAGCTTCGAAAACGTAGCGCCAGAGCGTCGGAGCCTGCCGAACCCCTCAATGGTATGTGGGAACGCAAATCACACCTTCAAAGAGCCAACCGATCATTGGGCTGTCGTGTAGATGCGGTGCGTCTGGTGAGCTGATGGGGATGCAGCCATGGCCCTGCTATGCTACCGCGTGTTAGGATACTTATACGCACTGATCACGTGCAGAGACTATCCTTTGTTAACATCCAGTGGCCACGACCACCGGTGGATTTTGCTTTGCATTGCTCTGTCCATGCTGGCTGTTATTTGTTTGGAAGGCTGCTGCAGTGGGAGGATATTCATCAGAGCGCGCGGCGGCCGTGCACTCCGCGTTCCATTTCGCAGCCCCAAGTCGCCTCGACGAAAAAATTACGCTTGAGTCCGCGGTCGCGTTCATGGAAGAGCTCGGCAATCCTGTACCTATCGCCATCCACGCTCAAAGGTTCTCGGAACGAGAGGCGCACTGGCCACGGTTGCGTCTTGTCCCGGCGAGCCAACACCGTTGAGAGCTGGTAGCGTGATTCAGTCGATCTATTCATCAGACTGGGAAGCGCGACCACTGTCTGGTCCGACCGGTAGGCGAAAAGCGAAAATACCGCACTCGTGTCGTCGGAGCGATGCATCGAACGGTCAAGGCGGCGACTCAGGGCGTAGCCAAATCCGGACCACTGGTAGACAGAGCGCTACCGACATCGAAACGACGCGCCCCATGATGTGAGCGTGAGCGTGTTACACACGTTAAGACCTGGTGAGTGGCGATCGATTTAACGCTTAACAGCACCTGGACTCATGTCAGCGCCGCGCTTTCGCAAGCAGATTCGAGTGTAGTCCGGCGAGGCTTCTTACAGCCAGACTGACGGAATTCCATGCTGTTCGTGCGCGATCTGAACGCCGTAATCTGCTCCCAACCAAAGCTCCGAGCCAGCGCCACGTCGGATACGAGTCAGAGCTTTCGAAGAGCTTGGCACGCGCCGATCTTACGCGAATGCCGCGCGTAACGCAGCGGCGTTTCATCGTTTCACAACGTCAAGGACGTCGCCGGTCGCTAGGCCCTGAACTGTGAGACTCGGACGTAAAGGGTGGAGACCGCTCCATCGAACCGCGGTGGCGGCGGCAGCGACCACCATCCATCCATGCGGAGTTCCGAGCGAGTGCGCGGCGTTCCTTTAGCCGGTGAGGCCACAAACCGGCAGAAAGTTCCACGTTCGGGCGGAGCCTCAACTGTACCACCGCGACCGCCGAACGTGGTGCCGTCGTAGCGAACGCAAGAGAATGCTTCCGGTGGGCTCTGCGCGCGTGGGACCGCTGATCCGTCCAGGTGAACCGAGCCAACAGAGGAGTCTGCCTCTTCCTTCACTTAGATCTGCAATTTGAACTCAGGTTAGCAGACGCGAGCTAGCCGACAATAAGACGCGAGTCCCTGGCGTGGTTCGCCTGTCCCTCCATCTCACCTGTACAAGTGAAATTCCTTCCAGTCCCGCGACACAGTCTGCCCACCGGCCGACCACGTTCCTCCACCGGCTGAACACACTCCTCCACCGACGCGGTTGAGCGCCGAGGAGCCAAATCTGGAGCTTTTTGGCCCCCTCCGTCACGGCACAAGGAAAAACGGAAGGACTAGGACAGAGGAGACTCATCAGAGCGCTCTTGCATAGTAGATTTGTTCGCAGGCGAGCTGGCCCTTAGGAAGTGCTTGACGTTACTATCGCCCGTAGCTGTCAGTTCAAAGAAACGCTTTGGAGCCCGACACCATGGGGTGCACCGCAGGGAGTTGAGTTCGCGAGTGAGAAAACGGCTTCAGCTTAACATCCATTACTTTCAAATCTCCCAGCTACCAGTCAGCTACTTCACATGGCAGCCTTCCCTACGACGACGCACTCGTTGGCGCACATGGCAGCAGCGTCACACTCAATGATGCCACAGCCCTCAAGCTCACTGGCTTCGTCCTACTCCTCGTACATCGTGCGCGTCCACGCCCGCAACGCCATCAAGACGCTGTCCTTCGACTCGCTCGCCGCGTACTTCACTTCCACCTCCAAGCAGGCCGCCGAGGAGCTCGGCATCAGCAACCGCACGCTTATCCGCGTCTGTCGATCGCTCGGTATCCGCCGCTGGCCGTACCTGAGCTTCCGAAGCGAGAAGGATATTGAACGCATCCGTCACGAGGCCATCGTCAGCCTACGCCGACGGCTGGAGAACCGCGGGTGCTCGGCGTCCTCCGTCGAGTCGTCAAACGCCCTCATCCGCCGCGGCGCTAGCGCGAATCGTCTACTGCAGCTGAAGACACCTGAGCCTTGCCGACCGGTACCATCGCCTTGCTTTGGCAGTGCCTACTACACCAAGTTCACGGAGAAGAGTGACGATACGAAGCACTACATAGAGGAGGAGGACGATTTCACCGACAGCTGCGGCGGGTACAACGATGATGGTGGCTTCGAACACACTCCTCAACATTCGACACAGCCGCACGGGTTCACGTTCAGCCCGCAGCGCATCAGCCCTCGCAAGGACGGAGCGCGGGTGATCCCGTCGCTCCGCCGGTTCTTGAACGCATCGTTTGCGGCGTCGCCGCAGCGAGAGCAGCACAGCGACCGAGGGCTGGCTTGGGGCCCGAGCCCGTGCGCTCTACGCTGCCCACCACTCCGAACACGTGCCATGTCCATGCACGACATCCTGTCGGCATCCTCTCCGTCGTAAAGCCGTCCCGTTGCTCCCAGCGGCGCTGAAGTGTGCGTTGTGAAGAAAAAGTTAGGTCGCAGGCTGGTAGATCGCCAGGCTGTGAGAGTGCCGTTTGCTTGCATCTTTCGTATCCAGAGCTCAGACAGAGGCAAGCCAGTGAAGTTTGCCAACGAATTACAATTCAAATGCTGTTCACCGCCCACAATGTCATTCCGTTATGTTGCTGTTGTTGCTTCAGGTTGCGTGCGACCAGCAAATATATAGTGAACAGCCAGTGTGCCCTTTGTTTGCAGTACATCACTTGCAGACCAGGGACGAGCGCCTCGATTAATCAGGATCGCTCCGCTGCGAGGCCCAGGGCCCGAACACTACATATACACACTCACGCCAGCTCTGGAGTGTGCGGAGGCGTGGGCCTAGCGCTCTCGGGGTCGCTTGCTAAGGCCTTACAGTATCAGAGAGAGAGAGCGACAGCGCGTACAATAGTTTGGGGTCGGACTGTCCCAGTTGCTGTATAGATTATGGCCAGTGCTGGGATGATTCGTAACAAGATTAGAAGATTCAACGAGGACGGTCATCCACATTGTGCGCGACCACCGAAGTGCCAATGCTCGAAAACTCATCACTGTCGACATCGTGAGTGTGCAGTAGCGTAACGTTACGAAGTTGCATAGTGCGAATCGACTTTAGCGACTCGAACGGACAGGCGGTGCACCGCTCCCTAGTGCCAAACCACCGACCCGACAAGCTACCAGCCAACGCTGTACGACTGTGAGTGCCGTTGCAAGTTTGACTACTAGCCGACCATACGTGCATGTGTTCGTGCTCGTCGCAAAAGCAAACAGCTCAACGCCCATGTCCTTGAGCAGACTGCTGCACTCGATATAGCTCTGCACGTATCACTGTCGCACCGATCCTCGCTCTTAGCTCTGCACGCGCCTGTCCTGCCACTTCAGCTCGACGCGTACGTGAAATTATTGTAGTAGATTCCCGCTCTCTTTCTCACACATCGATATGCATCGTGTCACGGGTAAACTCGCTCGACTGCATACAGAATATGCCACGAGCGACGACGTTACCAGGGAGAGCCGCAAGCGCACAGTACCGATCCGCCGTGTGCAGCGCAATGGAACTGGCACAGATTACTACTATTACGCATCTCCGTTCTGAGAAGAACTGGCACGGCGACGAACACTGGTGCGAACAACGATCGGCGATCGTCGGTGGGCAAGATCGTGTTACTCGAGTACCAAGTAATGGCTAGTCGTATCCTGGGACCCAGGCTGAGGTGAGATCCGGGTTCCTCCTTGACCTGCCTGTCGCGACGTCTCCTGGGTTCCTCTAGTGCTGCGAGCATATCTTTCGGGGACCGCTGCTGGTGCCTTCGCCTTGGTGGAGAACAAGAGAGCCAAACCGTGGAAAGGAATTACAGTGAGTCACTCCGAAAGCCCAAAGTGCTGGCAGTATCGCGTCTCACCGTGGAAAGTGACCGGTACATCCTCGTCTGCCGCCGCTGAACACCACGAAATACAACTTGCTGGTTCACTCGCTGACTTGGACGCTCATGCCTCCGCTTGCTCTCGTTATCGCCCGCGTGTTAGTTAAAAGCGGCATTCGTCATCTCTCTGCATCCGAGTCACACTCTGAACAAAGCCGTTGCCGTCATGTGTATGTCCATGAATATCTGTTCGCCGGAAGCAGCACACGAGTCAGTCACCTACTCCTTCGCACCATGCATCCGGCTACAGCGTGCAACATACGCCACCTACATGGTTCGACTGCAGACGCGGTGTGGAGCCGCGTTGCTGAATTTCGATACACTCGCGGCGTACTTCACGCTCCCAGCCATGCGCGCAGCCGAAGAGATCGGCATCAGCAGCCGCACGCTCATTCGCGTGTGCCGCTCGCTCGGCATCCGTCGCTGGCCGTTCCTGAACATCCGGAGCGAGAACAGCGTCGCGCGCATCCGCCACGAAGCGATCAACAACTTGGCACGCCAGCTAAGCAAGCGCAGAGCTTGCGTCCCACCCGCGGGTTCAGTGTTGTACCCCCAGACGCACCGCCATCACTGCCGTTCTCCAGCGAGGTCCTATGTGAGGAGAACGCCGCCCACGATGCCGTCGTCGCTGGCCCGAAATGCCGCGTCGTGCCTGGAGACCGACGACGTGATCAAACGCATCCATTCCGCATTCGGCTCGAGCCCTGACCCCGGCATCCGCGTTGGCGCTTTGTTCGGCAGCCCACCAAAGCACCGAAGTGCCAAGTACGCCAACACACATCAACCGTCGACCCAGCCGCTGGGATATCGGCCGTGCGTCATGTCGATGCAAGACATCTTGGACGCTTCGCTGGCAACGGCGTGATTGACGCTCCATCTTGCACCGACCAACCGATCAATGAGTCCTGGCGTCCGCGGTGCACTCAGACGAAGTCAGCGCCTCGATTTGATTGATGACAATGAAGTACGGAGTAATGATACATACATGTTAATTGAAGTTACCTACCTTGCCTGGTCGTCATCTCTTCACTTCGACGATGCTGCAGTTTTGTGGCCACACGTGGGCGCTCAGGAGAAAGATCGGCTGCCTCCACCCGTGCCCGGAGGACACTGGTAGTCCTGCGGCAGCATGTAGTTCTGCAGCGCGCTGAAGCAGTACTGCGCCTTGCCGATGTTCTTGCGCGCATTCTCGCGGCGCACGCCATACGTGCGGAGCAAGTTGGTAAAGTTCTCCATCTCGTCAGGGAACAAGCCGTGCGAATGCACCAGCAGCTTCGCCTCCTCGAGGGTGATAGACATGGATGTGCGGTCCTTCGCCGACTTGCAGCACGTCACGCGACCGCCACCCACCGAGCGGGCGATTGACGACGAGAGACCCAGAATGGCCATGCGCTTCGTTCGTCCCGACAGGTGGATGTTGAGCTTGAGCGCAACGAGTGCTTGCTGCAGCCGCGTGATGTCTTCCACCTCGTACAGTGGCAACGCGTCCGAGCTCGTCGTGTTCATGCTGCACCAATTCACAAACCGGTTCACGTATCGCTCCAGACGCACGAGGTTCTCCGCGTTGATCTCCTTTTGCAGCGAGTCCTTGCCGACCGTGTTCGCCACCGTCTGCATCTCGTTCATTCCCTGTGAGAAAATAACCGGGACGACCGTGATCAAGTTGCTGAACACGCGCTTCGCGCGTTGCTTCTGCTCTACAGATGTGAGCGGCAGGTATACCGCGCCAGTCGCCGCGTCTTGTCCCGGGACGCGATGCATGCTTCTGTCTGGGAACTTGCTGGGACGACACGTGATAACCGGTAGCTCAACCACGATTCCAGCTGGACCAGACGTAATCGACACTCGAAACGCGGCTGCACGCGGTGTCTTCACTGGTTTGAGCCGGATGTGAATCCTAGAGAGCTCGCGAACAGCGCCATCCATGTCGCCCAGCATACCAGCCTCGTTGCTGTAGGTTGAAAGCAAGCTCTCGACCGAAAACAGAAACCCAATCTCGGTGACCATCTCCAAGTAGTCGAGCCCTTTTGCCCGAAGGGCATGGGGTCCAAACCCGACGTCGTCATGCGAATGCACGTACAAAGCTTGCTGGAAACACGTCACCAACGCGCTCACCGCCTGGCAAAAAACAACCTCGAGGCGACGCTCAACGTCCCACTTGAGCTCATTATATCGGCGATCCAGCGCGTCGACCGTGAGGTCCGAGCTTGAGCTTTCCGCTTCCTTCAGTAGACGACCATGCAGCCGTTCGAGCTCCTCCCGCATCTGACGGACGCCACCATTCTTGAATCCATATGCATGCGCTGCGAACGCTCCGACCGTAACCGTGCCATACATTCGATGCCGCTGGAAAGGCGCCGCTCCGCGGCATTTTGAAGCCCCAGCTTCTGGCTGGATCCCTGTCGCACTCAGTGCCTCCACATTCAGTGGTGTAAATGAGTGTGGCGCACTAGCAGCAGCATTGTCGACGGAGATAGAAAGCCCACCGGTCGTGTCCAATGAGCTGCTGCTGTGCGAGTCGTCAAAGCTGTCCTTCCTCCCCATGGCGACGATCGTTTCGGCGAGCTTGCGCTGCTCAGACGAAACACCGGCGTCTTCTCCGTTGACGCTCATATTGACGATTTTCTCGGCCGAGTCGAAGGAGATGACACGACGCCGCAACGCTTCGACAGGTTCCAATGGCGCATGTTCACCGCTAGACGGGCCTTCATCAAGCTGATCCGCGGCATCGTCGTCGCTACCATCTCCGAACGCATAGTCATCATCGATTGCATGCAAGTCGTCCGTGCGCCTTCCGTGAACGCTAGACTCTCTCGACAGCTGCATCGGAGATGGCACATTGGTGCCAATGAATGTGCTTACGAGACGAGCGTAACGAGCGCCGATCGCTTCAGCACCGCACTCAATATCACGCTCAGACGTCGGCACAGCATTCCCCACCGTCATCAGCTGCTGGTGCAGGTTCAGCGCTAGGAAGCGCAGGTCCCGGTCGGCCTTCATTGTGCTTGGCTTGAACGTCAGTCCCGCATGCTGCGTGGCACCGTAGCGAAGGATGGAATCCTCGACCTCCGAGATGTAATGCTCCATCCTTTGGATCAAATCCATCCGCCACTTTCGCTTTTTCCGCTCCAGTGCATCGTCTTGTATCTGCATGATCATTTCCGACAGCATCCCAATGCTGGGAGCGTTTCGCGCCCGATTGGACGTAAGGGTTCCGTCATCCTCAGTCGTATCATTACTTGCTTCCAGAGCAACAGCGGTGTCCTCGTCAGTTTGATGTGAAGAAGCGTCGGCCTCTGGGACCGCAGCAAGCGCACCAGACGTCGGGATGGCGGTGGGGGCAATCAGCGCAGGATCGACGCTTGGAGTAGAGAGTTGGCTTGAAGGGGTGGAGGTCAAGCTCGTGTCGTGGTCTTCGGTCTCGTTTTCCCGCTTGAGAGCGTTCAGCTTCACGACCAAATCTGACAAGACGAGCTGCAGCAGTTGATACGGAACCTCCCACGTGTAGACGCTCTCAATCAGCTCTTCTTCCACGAGTATTTTCCCTTGCGACCGCTGAGAGTTGGCGGCGAGATGAATCATTTGCTGAGCGATTTCAGAATAGCTGCCGTCGGCCGCGTCGGACTCCCGCTCCCCGCCACCTTCAACGTCGAAATAAATAAACGAGCGAGTGATCCGCTCGAGCTCACTCTCCATCACGCCGTCAGCTCCCACGACTGCAGCCTCGCAGCGAACAACAACTTCTCCGGACGATCTGGTGCGTGACAGGGGCGATGACAGCGAGTGCAGCGATGCATGCCCGCATGCAAACAATTTCCCTTCGATAAAAGAGGACATGGGCACCAGAGCGTCGCCCACGACCCACTGGCTGTCGAGATCGTCCAGGAACTTGACGTGCCGAACTGAGTACACCGTGACGCGCAGCAGATCTTCCTCGCGCATCTCCACGGGAAGCATCAGGTGGAAGCTCGGGTCTTCCGACGTCGATATCTCCGTGCGGCCAATCTCCGCGACGACTCCGCCCGTGGAGGGATCCAATACATGGACAACAATGAAGGACGACGACGGCGACGCCGACGGGAATTTCAGGTTGAAGCACTGGAAGGACAGCCACGCGAACGATGGTGATCCAGTCGATAGAACTCGTGTTGATTGCTTCGGCCCGTCCATCGAAGCTCCCGTCGCGTCGGAATCGGCATCGCTCGCATTTCGTGCGATTTCATCGACAGCGGGAGACTTCGCCTGTTGCGGGAAGACAAGTTCGAGCTGTTGCCTCGCCTTATTAAGAACGTTTCCGCCGAGACCGAGAGAGAGCGGACTCGTGCGACGCTTGCTGGCAGCAGTCTTATTTTCTCGTTTCGGCGACACACCCGACATGGAAGACCCCGAGATAGATCGTTGCGAGAAACGATCGCTGAACCCTGCCGTGTTCGCACTCGTCGCCCCAACCGTCTTGATCTGGATTTGCTGCGGTAGCATCTCGTCAAATAGCAGCGGCGTCGATTCAGACGGCACCAGCGAGCTATTGAAGCTCAGGTTCCGGCGAGAAGGGAACTTGAGCGTCGGCTCGACCTCCCACATCAGCACAATGAACAGCGTGCAGGGCACGACCTCCGGCAGCATGTAGCCCAGCGCAATGCACACGTTCTGGCTGTCAATGTTGCCGCATCCTTGGTGCGAGAACGGCCGCTGGATGTAGATCACCGTCCGCAGCAGGAACAGCAGCGAGCACACGCTCATGACGAAGATGGTGAACCGCAGCGCGTGCGTGAGCTTCTTCTCCACGCGCTGGTCCACGCGACGGCGAAATCCCTCCGCCGTCGGCTTGAGCACGCGCTCGACGCGGTTACGCATCATCCACGTCGAGTACAGCAGTCCGACCGAGCTGACGAAGCTGCCGAGCGCGATCAATAGCACCGGGAGCACACCGGTCCATAGCACTTCTGTCGGCACGGAGCGGCCCTCCTCGGCAGCCTCGCTCATCTCGAGGTAGTGCACGAGCGACATGCCGAGCACCATGGCGTAGAAGACGCCGTTGGCGAGCAGGAACGCGGTCCAGATGCGCTTGGAGCGGCGCGAGATCTGCGGGTTGGCAATATCGATCCAGAAGAGTACCTGGAAGAGCACGAGCGAGAAGAAGAAGCACAGCGCGCCGCGGTTGAACAGGTTGCGCGCCATGCCCACCGATAGGAACGACGCCGCGCGCATGACCGCGAACAGTACCATCAGGCGCTGGAATGTCAGCCCCCGCTGCAGGTGCGGCGCGCCTCGCAGTGACAGCGCGCGACACGCTGAGACCAGCGCCAGCGCCAAATACACGCTCACGCACAGCACCTCCACGCCGTGCGTCGGGATCGGCAGGTATACGAGCCCGTCGTTCGCGTCGATCTGCTCCGCGCTCTCCGGCATCGGCGGCGACAGCGCAGGAGCCGCGCTCATGGCGAGCCTACGGCGCTCTGTAGAGTGTAAAAAAGACGAGGAGAGGGAGACGATGACGGCGCCGCCTTCCCATGCGCCGAGCGCTTTCACAGCCTCGAGGACGCGCTCCGGGGCCGCCGCGTCGGGAAGATGCCGGGCGAGCGCGCGCCTTCTTCCTTCTCTCCTTCTCTGTTTGTTGTTGTATGGCCGGTCCAGTGACGGCTGACACGGGGCGCTGAATTCAGAGCAGTCATTCTTTCGAGGGGGTGGCAGTGGAACGTCGGAATGCTGGTCACTATGGGAGATGACGCACGTCATTTCGCGCGCTTTTAGAGGTTTCAAGTGTGCAGCTCGGAATATGCGGACAGCAATGCATGGATGGGTTCGTGTATGTATCTCGTGGGCTCTAGTAGCCTTAGATGACCTTTGGGAGCGTGTCTACGCCATCTAGAGGGGCAGTATGGAGGGGGTGAGCGTGAGGGTGCTGCTGTTATGATAGCTAGAGGATAGAGTGGCCACGGCTGACGGACAGGTGGCGCTGCTGGCCGCGCTGCTTGACGCGCTTGCGGTGCGCGCGGTACGCCAGCACGGCGACGACGCCGGCGAGGACGACCGTGGCGACGACGGTGCATCCGATGGCTGCACGGGACGCCGCGGATGACGAGGAGCCCTGGCCGCTGTACAGCATCTGCACCGCCGTGGAGGCGGACTGGAGCGACGCGAGCGAGCACGCGAGCAAGTGCTGGCTTTGCCACGTGAGGCGCAGCTGGCAGTAGCGGCACCCGGGCTGATCAGCCACGCAGCCGACCCCCCCAGTCACCGTCAAGCACGCTCCGTCAGGCAGCATGCCGATCCCAGCGTTCGCGTTGCCGATCGATACGAGGCAGGTGGATGCGTTGGCTGAGGCGCCGCTGCCGTCGTCTTCTTCGTCAGTCCCGGTCGAGACGACAGCTATCGGGCATGGCAAGAAGCTGTCAGGGCTGGTTGTGGAAGCTGCGCTGTTCCAGCTGACGTCGCGACAGTAGCGGCAGCCAGGGCGTGTCTGATCACACCCGAGACCGCCGGTGCCGGCCGCACAGTTCTGGTCGTAGTACATGCTGATTCCAAGGCGGAGGTTGCCAACTCCCGCGTCGCACGCAATTTCCACCGTGTCGGGTGGGATATCAGGACACGACATGAACGAGCAGTTCGCGGTGGGGTCGCGAGTGACGCTAAGGCCGGAGGCACAATGGAACGTGTCGGTGGCACAGACTCCAGCGCCCGTCGAGCTCTTCTCCGTGGCGATGCTCCCGTTTGTTGTCGTCCGTAACCGAGACATTGTCAACGCAGCAAGCGACGGGCACAGCTGGAATGCAGCGCTCTGTTCGGTACGGAACATCCGACAAAACCTGCAGCCGTTCTTCTGGCAACCGATCGTGGCGTTCCCGGAGGTTGTTGAATTGCAGAAGGCGTCGTAAACCGCTGCGATACCCAGCGTCTGCTCCGCTCGAGATACGAAGCATGTCCTTGTGATCACTGCTGCTGCCGATACGACTGACTCTGACACGACTGAGCTGCTGGAAGCCGCGGCTGCGGAAGCTGCAGATCGCGCGTCGGTATCCAACTGCTTCTGGGACCCAGATGCCGTAGGTGATGCTGAGCCTGGAGCTGACACTCCTGCTGTTGGCGCGGGAGCGGACGTGGTACCGGATAGCGAGTCTTTGCTTGTGATTGTGGGCATGGGGGATGAGGTTGTCTGCGCCGCCGGGCTCGTCGTTCCTGTCGTTTCCGTTGGTGATGGCGACGAGGTTGGAGAGATGTCAGTGGATGATGTGGCACCACACCCAGAGACACTGAACCCGCCGATCGGACGACTCCAGAGTGCCGTCAGCAGCGATACAAGCGGTCTTGGTGTCAAGATGTCTACCTGGCTGGGGTCGGGGTTCTTGGACACTGAGAACAGGCCATAGTACTCCTCCGAGTTTATGCCAAGCACATAGTGCGGGTTGGGAGCCGAGCCAAAATCGTGGTTGAACCAGTTGCCGTCCTTCCACCACTCGTCCGAGAATGCAAACACGAATCCGCCCACCGCAATGGCTTCGCCGACCGAGTCTTGACCAAGGAAGTTGGATTCAAGAGCAGTTGCGTAGCTCGTGAGCTGCTCGCTGATCTGCTGCGCCTCCGAGTCGGTCGCAGCGGCGTAGTTCGATGCGAATGACATGCCGTACTCCGCAAAGAGGAGCGGCTTTCCTCCAGGAACAGCTCGGTATGCTGGCAAAACCACCTCTGCAATCGTCCCTCGGTAGACATCCGTGCCCCAGATATCGATGTCGGCGTTGAAGCTCTCACCCAAGTGATTGGTGGTACCGCCGTCGTCGATGTAGGTGGTCGTCAGTATCTTCTTCGCGCCCAGTGTAGCCAGCTCGCCACGGATTACACCCGCGATCGTGTTGAACTTCTGCCAGTACTGCGCGCTTTGGACAGCCGGTTGGAAGTTGGTCTCGCCGCCGATCGAGTACCCCATCGTGCCTGGGTGGGTGGCGGTCTGCCGGGCCATGAGACGAAAGCGCTCAACCTCATCGACGAAGGTGCTGTCATCGATCGGGACCCAGTCCTCCATCAGATACGGTGGGATCCACACCATGAATACGGTATAGATGGCGTCGGCACCACCGTTGTACGCTGCATCCAGGAACGCGTTGTGCTTGCCGTCGGAGGAGGGGTCGTAGTAGTAGACCTTGATCGCGTTGGCGTGCATGCCCCGGAGAAGCGGGAGATCGCGCTGCCAGAGCTCCGACTTCAGCAGGAAATCGACGCCAGCGCTACCTCCGATGGGTGAAGGTGAGTAGTTCACGCCGCGAATGAAGAAGGACTTGCCGTCTTTGAGCAGCGCCCGTCCGCAGGTTTCCCACGCTGTTGTCGTTGCACCCGCAGGCGCAGCGTTGGCAACGTTGAGCTGGAATTGAAGCCCGATCAGTGTGCAAGAGAAGCAAGCAGCGCCAATCCCCACAGCAAGGGAAGACCATGAGCGGCTTTGGTGCCGCATCTTGGCCCACACGAGCAGTCAAGGTTGGTTTGTCTTGGTGGCTTGGGTGTCTTGAGGTGAAAATTGAACTGCCTGGGCTTTCAGAGCCTCATAGCGGCCACCTCCGGTGGTTTCGGATTTCGCTCACGCGGCCATGATCTCTTCATGACTCAGACAGAGTGCTGAATGCTGCGTTTCCAGAGAGCGGCGGCTTGGGTGGGTCGCGAGGAGATCGATTGGTGCGTTTTGAAGCGATGCTTCCTTGGTGCCAAAGCTGACACGCTTCGTGGAATGTTGCTTCAATTGCTATTTGTAATCAGACGTAACGGATAGATCGACGTGGATACGAAGATACGGTGCATCTATTCCCAGCTCAACAACGGACTGACGCCCTGTTTGTGCGTTTGCTATGATTTCCTAGTGCTGACTGACTTCGTGTCGCTTGTGGGTGTCGAGACGCTGCGCTATGATGGCGGCGTCGCCCCCGAGTCGATGGATTTCTTGCCGAGCTGCTTCTTCAGCGCTTTTTCCAGATTATTTTTTGCCGACAGCGCGGGCTTCTTCGGCGGGGACTGGACCTTGAGTGAAGTTACTGTTGCAGCTGACCTGGCGTCTTCTTCGGTTTGTGCGGAATCTCCATCGATTCGTTTTGTCGGGCTGGCACCAAGAGATGGCGTGCCGGCTGCGACCGCTTCGTGAAGAAGTGGTACACCGCTTGTGCTTGCTGCTGACCCTCCTTTTCGTGTGTCTTGCCCACTCGCTTGTTTCTTGAGTAGGTTCTCCAGCACTCGACTCTTTCCGGATGCGGCACTCTGCTTGTTGAGAAGCATGTACGCGCCTGTTGGCTTGGCGTCGGCTGCGATTCCATCTTCTTTAGCGGGTGGCTTTTTATCCACTGCAGACTCGAGGTCACGAGGCGCTCGCTTCGGCTCTCCGCCGTCACTCAAGGGAAGTGGTGGACTCGAAGCAATCACTTCCGATGTAGCAGTCGATAATTCGGCGTTCTCCGACATGCCGAGCGCCTCCATATCGCTGGCTGCTGTGTCTCTTTCCTGAAGAAGTGAGACTTTTTCTGTTTGTGCTCGACCTCGCGGGGACCTGCCTTTCCACTGTTCCATCAGCACCTTCGCCTTCTGTCGAGGTGACGACGGCGCGGTCCCGCTTCCCCCGGCATCGGTTCGCGTTGGGGCGAGATCAAGCCCAGACACCTGGCTCGTGTGCTTCTCTTCGCGGTGCTTCTTCTTCAAGATGACTTCGAGCGCGCGCTTGGTCGGCGACAGCTTGCGGTTCTGCATCAGCACATACGTGCCCACTGGCTTCACATCATCAAGACCGTCATGATCGAGTGAAGAGTCTGGGCCAGTCAGGTGGCCCTTGGCGCTCCGCTGTTGCTGCCGGATGGGCGGCAGCTTTCCGACTTTGCCCATGAGCTTGTACGTGAGCGACTGGCGTTTCTCCTTGAGTTCGCGCAGAAGATTTTGCCGCTTGACAATGATCTTCGCGCGCGGGTCCGCGGTCGGCCCATAACGCAGTGAGGAGCTTACGACCTCCTCCTTCGCGACACTGGCGGCCCGCTCCGTGACCTTCTCCGTCTGTTCGCGCTGGTGGTGCACTCGTGCGCAGTGCATTCCGTAAAGGAAGTGCTCGAAGTCGACAAGGTCAGCGTATGCCGGATCGAACTCGGTCAATGCCTGCTGCACAACTGTTGAGGGAACGTTGACTCCGAGCTGGTAAATCGAGTGCGAGATCACCGTGTACGGCACCAACCCAAGCTGCGCCGTGTCGGCGTCGCGGAAGATGATGCTGAACGCTGTGACCTCTTCTTCCGTGAAGCTCTCGATCGTCTTTCTCAGCGTCGTGCGCCTCTGCTCGGTGAACTGCCGGTGCTGCTGCTGCTTCATCTCTCGCCGCTTTTGGAGGAACCGCTGACGCGTCAATAGCGTCAACAGCCGGCGTTGAATGCGAACCGCAGCGTTGTACCGGATTCGCTCGTACAAGCTCAGCGACGCGTAGTAGCGTGCGGTGAGTGTCGCGGCGTCCGGCTGGATGCGAAGGGCAGCGCGGCCGCACTGAAGTACCCTCGCGACCAAGGTGGTGGACCACCAGTCGCGCAAGGTTGCCATGACGATCAGCGCAAAAATCACGGCCGGCTCCACTATTGCCCACTGGAAGACGATGCCGATACCCCACGACAGCAAGCAGTACCAAGCGGTCGCCGTGCCGAGTTTGACCGAGCTTGCAACGACGAGGTAGCCCATGGCGATGATCCACACGCCTGCGATTGCGAAGACAACGTACACGATCGACGCTGGGTATGGCACGCGCGCAGCGGCATCCTCGCTACCATCGAAGGTCGGTCCGCCGCGTTTTCTCGCAAACGTCGGCACAAGCAACGATTTGGGCTGGGGCGACGTGGTTGATGGCGCTGCTAGTGTCGGTTCGGCACCTCGTGCCACCGAGGGCGCCTCGTCAGCGTCAACAAGCGCGTCGAGCTCAGGAGAGAGTGGCGTGGTGGCTAGCTCGGTGGCGATTCGAGGTGCCACGGTGTCGAGGCTTGACTCCAGCATTTTGGACAAGATTTTCCCTCTTGCTGGAGCGGCGATCCTGAGCCCCATCACTTTCTCAAACGTTTGGCGAACGTCCCGGCCACTTCTGCTTCCCACTTGCTTGGGCACGCGCAGTTTCAGCTTGGCATCACGAGACGCCATAAGATCTTGCGCCAGGAACACGGCACTAGCAGCCATCGCGAATTCAAGGGTACACATCGCGATGGCGAAGTACATGATGCCGTCGGCGGTTCGTTCGAATTGCTCAAGCATCGCTAGCAGGCAGCCATCAAGATCCTGCTCCTCATCCTGCGACTTGGTCACGACGGTGTCGTTGACGAGCAAAGCCTGGTAGTCAACCTGGACCGTCCCGCCCAATGGACATGGCCGGAACGCGTAGTCGCTGGCATTGCGAAAGCCGCAGCAGTGCAGCTGTTGCTGCGCGGAGTTCCGTAGTGAGAAGGCTGCATCGGCTTTCCATGCCTCTTCAAGACGCCTGGCAACGCTGAAACCGGTGTTGCGGATCGTCCAGTTGTCGGTGGTCAGGCCATCATCATCGCTACTGGTTGCGTCTGGCACCTCTTCAAGCACCTGATACAGCATGTAAATGCCCACAAGGGTGGCTGCCACGAGCAAGACAGACGCGATGGCGACAGCGATGAATGCACCACAACTCGTGCGATAACGCCGATCTCGTTGATCCACTGCGACCCAAGCGACGACGGATGTCAAACCCATGGCAACGGCCAAAACCAGCAACTCGCGCGGTCCTTGGTCAATCTGGACGTTGTACAGGGTGTCTTTGTACCCGAGGATCACCAGGCCCATGAGTGTAACCACACCGCATGCGACAACAAGCTGAGCCAAGGCTGCGAACTGGAAGAACGAGAAGAGAAACCTGGCAATCCAGTTGTACCAGCGCTCCTCCGTCGTAGCCTGCGACGTTTCGATTGACGATGGTGCCGAGGAGGAGCTGGTGCGCCAAAAGCTGAGCTTTTTGGAAGACTCATTGCGCTGAGGTTCGACAGCACCTGCAGCAGTGGCACCGCCGACACTACTGACACGAGTGCCGAAACCGCGTCGTTGGAAAAGGTTTCGAAACACCAAAACTTTTTCCTTCCGCTGTCGCGCGACAGTGATCTCCTTCGTCTCGTTATCGCACCGATTCCGTACGAGCTCAAACATCGCTCGGCACAAAGTCTGTGATGCGTAGCCAGCACATCCGCCGTACAACAGCCCCATCCCAAGCACGGCCCACACCGAAGGCTGCTCGCACGTTTTAAGCGCCGTCCGCGAACACCCTTGGGTGGCGAAGTAGCCCGTGTAAATCGCAAACGTCGTCATGAGTGCTGCAAGAACGCAGACCACGCGCTGGGCGCGTGTCAGCTTGTCGTCGAACGTTGCGTACACAGATATGGCCACATGAGTCTTGCGCGTCTCGCTCCGGAACTTACCGACCGCGTAGCGGATACGACTGGCAATCCGGAACCACTCTTCCTGCTTGACGACCATCAGTTGCCGCACCATTGCCGCCGCTAGGAGCATCGCCAGCGATTCGGCGAGTGCAAGGCCCAGCAGATACTGGAAGAGCCACGCGAAGGACCCGCTGACCTGCTCAATCAGCACGCCTCTACAACCGCGTGAGTTGGCAAGAGAGCACGAGTACCCTGATGGCGGACGATCGAAGACGATCCCTTTGCCTGATACGAGTATAGGGTCGTTGAACCCACAGCAGGAGTACGTCATGCCGATCGTGAGCTGCGCGGTCGGAGATAGAGTGTTCCACCGGTAGTCAAGATAACTGACCAACTGCTCGCGCCACTTCGAGGACGCGGAGAACCGAGACAGATAGCCCGTCAGTCCGACGCCAATCCACAGCGCGATGGCCACCAGCGCTCTGCCAACGCCGTCCATAAAGATTCGGTGTACGGTAAACGAGATCGCGCCTTGAGCAGCGTAAAAGTTGAGTATCAGGTCGACCGCAGCGAAAATCACGAGCGCAATGCCGACCGATCGCGAAAAGAGAAGCTGAAGTAACGGTGAGCTGAAGGCCGCCTTTTGCGCGGCAATGTCGAGACCGAGAAGCAGACATGTCAATGCCGAGAAGACGCAGCCAAACGCAACCAGAAGAAGCAGTAACCGCGAGAGCTTGAGCTTCCAACGGATGGGTTGGGTTAGCTGGTCACGGCCATCAAGAGCCGTGTACATGAGCACGACGACCGCACAAAGCGCAGCAACTACAGCAACAGACGCGACGACTAGTAGCGCAATGGTCGCGTAATTTGCGGTCGTGAGCAAGTACTTGAGCACTGGCGATGCGCAGCCGTCTTCCGCATCCTCGGGACAGATTTGGTGCGGAACGAGACTCACAGTCGACTCGCTCAGTGACCGCGATGCCCACGACGATGGAATCGAGCGCGAGGAAGCCGCAGCATTTGGCAATAGTGAAGCCGAGTACGTGAACGCAGTTGTGATCACTGTGTCTCGCTGCCACGCCATTGTCTCTGCGGGGAACGTGAACGACGTCGAGCCGTTGCTTGAGGTCATTCGGTCGTATCCACAGCAGGTGAACTTGTTCTGCGCGAACTGCTTGACTTCGGACGGGGAGCCAGCCCACAGTTGGCCCACGTAGTAGTGCGCAACATCCGGATATGACGATAGCACTGCCTTTGCGCGATGGGTGATGCCAAGTCCTCCGAAGCTCGCGACAAAGAGGCCAAGCGCAACCCAAGCGTACAGGCAGAGCAGCCGACGCGAGCGGAACACGGAAGAGACCAAGCCAAAGAACGAAAAGATCTCGACGGCGCCCCCAAAGCCCATCACGTAGACACCCACATGGCGGTCAAACGCGCGGAGCATGTACGATATCTGCAGCACATTCAGTTGCGTGAGCGCGTCGATGCCAACCAACACGATGAAGAGCCCGATGACCAGCCCCGCGAGATTCAAGACCACGAGCACGATGTTGCAGCACGTCGCGGCTAGTGCCCACGCCTTCGCATTTTTGTGTACCGGGGCGAATCGATGAGCGAGCTCTAGTGCCGTCGGCTGCGGAGCAATTACTGGACGCACTGCAAACCGCCGGATACGATACCAGAGTACTGCTGACAGCAGGAGAACGGACGCCTCCGCGATCACAAAGATCTCGAGTCGATGATTTAGCACCGAGACTCCGCGAAGGAGCGCCTGCTCCATCAGTACCCGGCATGTTGGTATCGGATCTACGCCCTGGATACACGTGCCCTGGGAGTTTGACGTGAAGCCGCAACACTGCATCGCGCTTTCAAGCGCAACGAGCCTCAATCGTGAGACACCTAGGTATTTGTCCTGCATCGCCTCTGTAATCGCGGGATTCACCTGGAAGTTCTTCTCAAGGCTCCAGAAGTACTGCATGGTCACGAGCGACGGGAAGATGAAGGCGATATAGATCCAGATGAACCACAGGAGCCCGCGAGCATCGCGCACTTGCAGCGCGTGCATGCCTTTCAACAAGATGAAGAAGTGGACGGCTGAAGCCACAACCGCTAGCGTCCCAAGTTCCAGCCCGAACAACGCCGAAACGAGCTCACTGGAGACGAAGTTCAACGGCAGCAGCAAGTCCACCCCGTAGAACAAGGCTGTGACCGTGACGCACCCGAAGACGTAGTAAATGGATGGGAGTGATGCAACGAGGATCACGTTCAGCTGCGAGCTCAGCATCGCCCGATCAGCAGAGCGCGTGCCAGTAACCGAGGAGGCAGGCTCGCCTGCCAGCTGCAGCAGCCGCAGTTGCCGCCACTTGACCAGGACGTTGGCCACGGCAATGCTCACGATCTCAACGAGAAACACCCACTCCACGTAGAAGAATGACACGGAAAAGAGTTCCTGCGCCTTCTCTCCCAGCACTGCGAAACAAACGCGCGGAGGGTACGCTTCCAGCGCTTCTTCGGGACATACTGCTTCCTCTTTGACCGAGCCGAAGCCGCAACATCCGTACGTGGATTGGATTTCTGACCGAACGTCGGTCGAGAGCGCGTCCCACATGCTTTTCAGCGTGCTGAACAGACCCTGTGGTAGATCTCGGAAGCCGTCCAAGTAATTGCTTGCGCCAGCGACGAAGATCAACTGGACAACCAGGAACAGCGATAGCCAGAACACGTACGCACCACGCGCACGATGCGAGCCATCTTTCCTCGCAAGCACCAAACCAGCGCCTCCAGTGGCAACAAGGGCCCCACCAAACACCCCGACCACAATGCCCAGCGCTTTGCCGTATACGTACAGCAGCAGCTCGGCCGTGGTGTTGCCGAGCACAAACACGAAGTCAATGCCCACGAACGCCAACACGAGACCCAACACGACGAGCACGGCATTGCACAGACGAAACAGCAACGTCGCCCGCGCGTACTGACGTCCCATTTGACTTGACGACTCGAACAAGACACGAGACTCGTCTGGGAGCTCGATCTCTGCGTCCTCACTAGAAACGACCGTCAGCGCTGGGGCCATTGAAACAGCCGTCAGCGAGCTCGCTTCCACGGTTTGGACACCCGAGCCTGGAATAGTCGACGCACCCGTTGTAGCCTCAGTGGCGCCAGTCTTCTCGATCGCTTGCTCCTGGTCCTTCTCAAGCTTTTTTCGCGCGCAGTACGCTTCGAAGTCCTCAAACACATGCGCAGCTTGTGTTCGGTTCTCAAGCTCCGTCCACTTGGCGCGATTCAGCTTTTGAATCGCCAGCTCCTTCATTCGCTTCGCGTCTTGAGCGTCCAGACGCTTGCCAGCACGCTCAGTAAAGACGCAAGCAGCGATGAGAGCGATGATTGTCACGCCAGGCACGATGGAAACTGGGTCATCCCGATACAAATCCTTCGACAATGCATAGAAGTCGAGCGTTTCTTCCAGCGTGACGAGCACCTCGAGTTTGCCAATAGCATTGCAGTAGCACACGGTGGCGTCGAACGTGCTCGTAGCAGCATCCTTGAAACAAATCTCGGTGCTCCACTCGTTAAAGTCGGGATTCCACACGCGGCACGCAGTCGAGAAGTTCCGCCGTTCAACCTGGGACAGCGTTCTTGAATGCGGGATTGTTGCCACGAGCAGAGGCTGCCATTGCCTTGTTGCTGCCGTGCCGCTGCTTGTGCCAAGCCGACGAGCATTCGATACAGCCAAGGCCGCACGTCTGACGCAAGTGCTGCTGCTGTCCAAATACTGGAGCTCTACTCGGTTTGCTCCAGAGACGGCAGCATCAAACGCTGACTGCGAATGAACTGTTACAACCGTTGATCTGGACACCGGTTTGACATCGGATATCGAACAGTCCGAGTGTATCGAAGACTTCATGGCGAACGCGTTGACAAACAGGTTTGGCGAGAGACAAGCGGTCGCCACGTCGGTGAGATTTACAGACAATCCGCCGGTAGTGGGCGCCTGAAGCTTGTCACCTACGGCCGAGTAGATGTCGATCTGACCCGAGCTGAGCACCGAGGCTGGTTCATCATCGAGAAGATTCTGGCTCGCCAGGGACGAAATGGTCTGCAGACTCTGAATGATACTCTGATACGTTGCCTGCATCGCGATGCTGTCTGGACTAGTTGTCCCACACGAGGTTTCTGCGCTGGATAGTCGACGTCGTCCCGTGTTTTCGCTGTTTGTAGCTGACGTCGTTGCCGTGGAGCCAATCGATAGCACACCAGACATGACGGACATCACTGTATCTGACCCCGAGTCGAAGAAGATCTGTGGATCCGACAGACTGAAAGCGTTTCCAATGATATCTCCCGTGATGGAGGTCAGATCCGATAGATCGTCATCAGATAAAGCGTTCGGGGTTGTTTTGATCATCGTGTCGGTAACCATCGCTTGTTGCGAGAGCCCTGCACTCGTTGGGTCAATCACTTGTGCCGACGACGAGAGAGTCGACAGAATCGCCGAGTTGACTGTTCGCACCATCGGCAAGTCGAACTGGCAAGCTGGCCCCAGGTATCCGTCGTTGCACACGCACTTACCCGAGCCTGAATCGCAAATGCCATGCGAAGAACAGGAGGCGGAATCCTGACAGCTCGTCTCATCCCCGAAAGCGGTTTTCAAGACCATGGCTGCTGACAACGCTTGCTTGACCTTCTGCGATCCGTCTGCACCTCCCATTACAATGGAATCCAGCATCGAAGAGACGAATACTATCGGCTGTGACTTCGCCTGGGGGGGTAAGATAACCTCAATAAATTCATAGGCGACGGCGACGGCCCCAAGCGAGTCGCCGATGAACGCAACGATGGTCACGTTTTCACTGTCGGCCGACAGCGACGGCGGAAGCATGCGAGTGATTGCGGTCGGCGAAGTTTGTGCGGTCACCAATGGCGTCGCTAGCTTTGCCAGCTTCGATGCGAAAGTGTTTGCGTCTGTCACTTCGGCGAGAACACTCTCAAACCGAGACGTTGTAATCGCTGCGAAGGAGTACTTGAGCGGGAAGTCGCTCGCGTCGTCAGTCCAATCCGCACAGGTCAGGCTGAATGTGTCTGTGATGGCATATCCCGATCGAGGCGACACTGCAAAGGTACCCGATGCGGGCGGCGCATTCACATCGATCGTGGTCGATCCAAACCCCACATTGCCGTTGATGTCAGTGGCCATTAAACGGAACACATACGTGAGCCCAGCCGTCAGGACGTTCTTGACGATCGAATTGGACGGACTCATCAGTGGGAGTGAAAACGCGGCGTTTGTGTCCATGTTCGCCGACATGTTCAGGTCGCCTTGCTCTTGGACCCACCGCAAGCTGTACGGATACTCAGACGATACGTCTGCGGACAGCTTCAGCGTTGCCGATGGGTTGATCTTGGCAGCAGTCGTAGCCATCACGACGGTCGGACCAGTCGCTGCCACTGTCCACACCGTCGTTGATGCTAATGCTGCTTGGCCGGATTTGGACACCGATAGCGAGAAGATCAACGTGCGATTTGCTTCCAGGACGAACGGCGCAAGCGACAAGTTCAACGACTGCACACCACTCAGATCTAAAGTTGCATTCGTCGTAGAGTTCACGCATGGCGCTGCTGGGGCCGTATTGGTAATATCTTGGCAGCTCCATGCGTACTGGAACGGAAGTGCTGAACCATCCGAATCCACGGCAGACCCAGTCAGCAACAGATACTCCTTGACGCTAATGGAGCGAGAACCACCAGTAACCGCAACAACTGGGGTGCTCGCACCGACGTTCACGACAACAGAGGCAGATGCAGCCGATCCAGAGTTACTGTCTGGGAAATACGCTTCGGCGCGAAAGGTGTACTGGCGACTTCCCTGAAGCACGTTCCTCGAGATGCGGAAGGCTCTGGGGTCCTTCGCCACGTTGCTGGCATTCAAACTCTCGCTCCTGAGCTCGCTCCCAGTCGCAGGTCGACTTGTTGCGAACCACCGATACTTAATCGTTGACATATCCATCGATGGGCAGGTCGAGACAGCCGCTACTTGCAGTACAAGGAGCTCGCTTGTTCTTGTGACGTTCACGACCGTATCACCGACGACGTATACCTGTGGCGCAGCTTGCGAGCGCACAGCAACACGCTTCATCTGAACGGAGCGCTCTCCAAACGCATTTACAAGCTCCAATCCAACGTAGTACGCTGCTCCAGCTTCGATGAGCGTGCTATCGACAGTCAGCTGAAGCGATCGGGTGTCTGCCGCATTCTGGGATATCGACCTCAAATAGCACACGGAGCGGAGCTGAGCCATGGTAGATAAAAGCGGCACGTTGCTTGCGCTGACGTCTGCGAGCGGCACGAGGATCAAGGTTGACGTCCCGGTCTGCCAGTCACTTGCATACTTGGCACAAAGCGAGATCAAACGAGCATAAATCGTCACAGCAGCTTGGAGACCCGTTGCAGCGCTTACAGCGGTCTGCGTATCGAAAAGCGTTGTTGGAACAGCAAACCATGTCGTGCTTGTGAATGGACGGCCACCCCCACCGGTTGACAGCGACGCATCGACAGTCCAAGCTCCGCAGTTTCCAATCTCATCAGGGCTCATCAGGATTGGAGTCGGTGTGATGGCGATGATCGGGGCTCTCACTGCAACTGATCCCTGAGAGTATGCACGACTTGTGTAGCGGGCACGCAGAACGTTGGTTGCCTGACAGTACTGGTCGGCAAAAGACTTGCAGAGGTTGAGCACTAAGATATCACCAGGACTAATCGTCGCCCCGGCGCTTAGCTGAAGCCGGACTCGCTTGAAGTCAACCCAGACGCACGATGCGGAACTTCCGAGCGAGTACGAAGAGGCCGACAAGTCAAACACGAGGCTGCAAGCGAAGCTTTTGAGACGAATCACGTAGCTGACTGTGCGAGCCATTGCTGCGTTTGCACCGGAAGTGATCGAGTAATTCATCGTCGCAGCGTGGTAGACGATCGAGTCAAACACAACATCGATTCTTGAGCCTGAGCCGTCTAAGATGGCAGAGACCGGAACCGGTGGCGCGATCGTCTCCCGATCGCTGACCGAAACGTTCACACTTACAATTCCGATAGTACTGTTGGAGGTGTTGTAGTTTGAGTCCGCGCTGAACACGGAATGCTGGATAGAAGTGTACTGCGTGGCCACCTCGGGGATGGTGTCGTCGATCGCCATCACATTGATCACTCGCTCGCGCGCCCAGTCCACACACGTGAAGACCAACTCGATACTGTGCACAGCACCCGCAGTCGCTCCGATCGATGAACTCGATCCAAAAGTAACCCCAATCTGGGGCGCTTGCGTTGAGCCGTTGGTCTCAATGTTCACAATCGTCTCAATGGAAGGAACGAGCGTCACGCGAACCTCTTCGTACGGCTCCGATGCCAACGATACGCGATAGGAGTCGTTGAATCCACCCTCGGCAACATTCAGCAACGAGCGACGATTGCCTCCCGGCACTTGCAGCACGATATTTACGAATGACACATCGTTATCGGCGATTGACACCACAACATCACCATCGAGACCGGAATAGCTCGCGACCTCGTACAATGGATCGCTACTCGTTGTCGAGTGCGTGATCAGCGCATCGTGGACAGCAGCTTCAGTGAGCCAGTCATCCACTGCCAGAAATGACACGTTCACCCAGTTGCTCCAGTTCCCAGGGCCAAAGTAGACGCGCTTCGTCAGCATCGTCACGTTGCAAATCGACTGAGCAGTCAGTGTGCGCTGGTAGCACCCATGGCTCGCGTTCGGGATGAGAGCTACAGGATACCACGGCTCGGAAGTCAGCCGGACGCGGTACATTTGAACTGTCGAGTTGCTTTCAGGTACGCCGAAGGCGTAACGAGACAGCTCAATGCCGGACTGATCATTGTCCGTGATCGAGACCGTGACAGCCGTGAGGTCTTTCAACTTGGCGTAAATCAAGTCATTCGACACGATCGAGTGCACAAGGAGACTTGATGAAGTCGGTGGATCTTGTGTGCGGTCATCGAACGCATTGACGCGCACTGTTTGGCTCTTGTTCCAATCCAACCACGTGAAGACAAGCTGTGACGGCGTCGGAATGGCGTAGTTGCCTTTAGTTCCGACGTTCTTGATGTTTACAGCCACCTTCGCGAAGGGCTCGGATTTGAGTACGACCGCATATTCGTCGAATGCACCGCCCTCCGTCACATTTACCTGGGTCTTGAGCACGTTGAAGGCCGAGACATCGTTGTCGTAGACCCGGACGTTGATCTTCGGGATCAAGATTTGGTGGTACTTGACGTCGTCACTGTACGAGACGTGAGAGATTCCTGTCGAATGAACGTCGTACTCGTCCAAGTCGTCGTCCGTAGCAAGAACAATGACCTGCTGGGGCACATTCCAGTTGCGCGGAGTGAAGATGTACTTGTCCACAGGAATGGTCAAGTTGCAGAGCCCAAAGCGGTAGCATTGAGTCTGGTTGTTGTCGAGCCACGGAAGCACGACGACCTTGACGTTGTACAGCGGCTCCGAGTTCAGCTGAAGTGTGTAGTTGGCGACCAGCTCGCCGTCTTCGCTCACTTCCAGCAGACGCTTCGACACCAGTACCTTTGCGACGTCATCACTGGCGACCGCCACCTCCACGGGGGATGCTTTGAAGTTGACGTAAATCATGTCGTCACTGAACATTGTGTGCATCACGTTCGAGTATGTCACGTTGCCGTTCTGGATCGTCTGCTCGTCGACCCAGTCGTCCACCGCCTCCAACTCGATGTACTGAGGAAGACACCAGTCATGGGGTGTGTACACGATCCATGGGTTGGTCACCGTGTAGTTGCAGAGAAATCGTTCTTGGACTGTGGTGTTGACGATATCGTAGGAGCAGAACCCGCGTATGCCCTCCGAGTCGCTCTTGTCAACTTCAAAGTGAGAATTGGGAACCACTGCACACAGCGGGGTTCCGTCTTCTGCATGCTCGGACTCAACTTCCAGTAAGTCTGTCTCCTGCATCACCAAACTAGTGTCGATGGTGATGCGCAAGTCCTCAAAGCGGATGTAGTCTTGCAGAGTCCACTCGAGTCGCCAAGTGTACCCTCCGTCGAGGAAAGGGCCATCCCGGTACACGCGCACTCCCTTGTCGAACTTGATCCCGCGCCACCCGCGTGTCTCGGGGTCATATTCAGCCTCTCGGTTTGAGCTCACAAACGGGAGCGCCTCCAACGCTTCGTCCATTCCAATCGCACTTACATTTACCGGCAGGGGCCACGTCCTGCCGACATGCAGCACGTTCGTATCGATATCAAGCAGCTCAAGCGTGAGTGAAAAGATGCCGCCGAGGAAGGTGCCGTTAGCCACTGTCCTGGGCACAATGGCCGAGTCTTTGCCGGTAATACTCCCAAACACTTGGATCGGAGGAAGGTTGCCGGGGCTCTTGACATAGCTAATTGTCCAGGTATATCCATTGCAGACGTGGAAGGCATCGCAGTCCAAGTCTTCGCGAGAGATCTGGGTTTCACCGGTGACTCCGAGATCCAATAACGCCATCTGTACCTGCGCTGCTGTCGCATTGTACGCGATACTCGACGTGTTCTGCATCGGAACTTGCTCCGAGAAGACTCGCTTTGTGTCTGGATCAATGCGCTTGAACAGCCCTCCCATTTGAACAACGAACGACCCGCCCAAGGACTCGCCATCGCGAACGGTCTCAACAACCGCACGGACCGAGGGACCGGTCAGATTCGTCGAGCGTACGCGCAAGCTGGAGATGTTGCCGTTGTTCGCAGCAAAGAGAACATCCCACTGCCGTCCTCCTTCAGGAGAGAGCTGCTGTGATGTAGCCGTCACTCGGCCCAGGCCAGTCATCTCCGAGATCTCGGCGGCAACAAAATGTGCTGGCGCATTCCACGGGATTGGATTGGTCTTGTTGACGATTTTGAGCGAGGTGACAGGACTGACGTACTCAACGACGAAGCTACCACCAATGGAGGCTGGAGCTTGCGTTTGTACTACGACAGTGGCTACTGGAGTATCCGCGTTGGCCGCCGAGTTTAGACCAGACACGTTCGCGTCGAGTTGGTAGTACACTGCAACGCGCTTGAAAGAAATGAGGAAACCCATGCCGTAGTTGTCGGTCAGCACCTCGCGGGATACCGCCGTCTCGAGCACTCCGGCGATACCACCGAGTAGTGTATTGAGCTCGGAAGCAGTAGCATCGAGTGGTACTGTAACGACCACACCTTCCGTGTCACTTGATGGGCCGTAACGAAGCTGATACGTTCCAGTTGGACTGACCGAAGCCTGAGCGCGGTCACAGGTGAGGGTTCCTTCGAACGGAGATGAAGCTGTCACTGTCAGCAGCGGAAAGACTTTGTCGGCGTTCAACAAGCGAGTGAATGTGACCGACCACCGGATGAGGCTCTGCTCAAACGTAATTGCGCGGGTGACACGGACATACTGTCCGCCGCCCAGGTATGCGTTCAGAGCCGAGGTCAGAGCATCAGCACTCGCGAAACCATCTAGTACCGCTGACATCCCTGCCCGACCACTCATTCCGAGGCGAAACGTGCGGCCGTAGTTGACAGCGGCTATAATCTCTCTGCTCGTTCGGTATGTGCGCTTGAAATCGCTGTTGAACACAAACGTAACAGTCTGGATCTCGAGGTTGTAGCCACCGACCAGTTGCAGCCGGAACATTTGGTCGATGTGATCGCATGATGTCACGATACGCTGCAACTCCGTCACACGAGGTATGGTCAGCTTTATCTCGTGCTTCTCAAGCGACGAGTTGGTCCCCAACTGAACCAGACTGACACTCTGCTGCCGTGGCAACCCGCACCTCGCTGCATCGAAAGGATACCCGCACGACCGATAGCATGAGAGGTTGGCTTCGTTGCTCATTGCTATCGTCACGTTCGCCCATGGCTCAGTGAGCAACGACAACGCGTAGTGCGTCTGTCCGAGATAGCCGAGCTCCGTTGCATTCAGTCTACTGATTCGAGCTTCGTTGTTCTCTGACAATCGAACGTGTTTGGTTGAGTAAAGAACGTCTGTCACGTCGTTGTCTTCAACAAAGACCGCAATATCTGGGAGCTCGAGCGCGTGGTAGACAGGATCCAGGCTGACAGAGGACGTCTTAATCGTGGTGATGTGGAGATCCGCTTCGTCTAGCATGTCATCGATCGCAACAACGCGTACAGTCTGGGGGATGCTCCAGTTCGACCTGGAGAAGTACAAAACCTCTGGTGATACTGACACGTTGCACAGCATGCCGCTTTGTCCAAGACCACACACGCTGGAGTCGCCACCCAGTGGCGATGCTGACTGTGATGGACATACTGCATCCGGGAAACATTCACGGTAGCAATCTGTTTCACTATTCAGGATAACTGTAACGATGCTCTTGGGCTCGGACAGCAGCACCACTTGGTAGTCGTTGCCCTTGCCGTCTTCGGACACGATCAGCGAGCTCGTGGAGAACTCGATTCCAGGAACTGTCAGGTCGACGATTGAAACATTTACTGGGCGGATCGAAAGCGAGCTGTTGTAGACCATTGACGGTATCACTTCTTCGGCAATCTGCTGTGCCGCCCACGACTCGTGGTACTCCTTCAAGAGCTGTTGCTGCGCAAGAAAGGTGTTCGAGCTGCCGGACACGTGCTTGAGCATACAATCCTGGTAGAACTTCGCGACATCGGCTTCGAGGTCAGCTGATAAAGGCGTAGAGTCGTCGGAGGTTGCCTCATAAAGCGATGTTGTGCCAGCGCATGAAATCAGTCGGTACGTTTTGGTTGTTGATGCTGCGTGGACCACGCTTGTATGGTGAAAACCCTCGAACAATTTATCGTCCGTTGCCAGCACTCGAACGTGCTTTGGCTGCGCCCAGTCTTCCGGCGAGAATTCAAGCACAGACGGATAAACCGACGTGTTGCACACGTTGAACAAGTAGCACGAGCTCTCCGCGTTGATATCGATCGTCACTCGTGAAGCAGGCTGCGACGCCAGTTGCAACGCGTAGACATTGTGAGAGGCTGACGATTTCTTCACGACACCATCGAAAAAGTCGTGGAAGTGGTCCAGCAGCACCCTCTCTGTAAGTTCGCTTGGATACCACGCCACACTCGCGATCTTGCCTTCGAATCCTCCGGTCGAAGCTGGCGCAGCCGGCATCCCGAACTGTAGAGATTTTTGCGACATCGCGAGTATCGCAAGAGAGCACTGTTCAGTCGCGTTAGCCACTTTGACCGAGGCTTGGGTCGCATCGTCCTCCCATGATCGTACGGAGACGGTGATGCTTGCGGTGCTTGGATTGTAAGATGCCGCAAAATGACTCCAACGCGCAGCTGCCGACTGCCATGGCGCATCAATTTGGCAAACGTCCCCGGTATTGGGATCCTTGAGCAGGAACGTCAACGCGTCACCTTTCACACCAACACTGCCGAAAGTGACTCGATCGCTGCTTGCACTGTACAAGCTCACAAGTGCGAAGCTTGTGCTTGCCGACGGTGATGCCACCCAGTCCGAGAACTGAACCCAGAACTCTACCGTAAACGCCGAAATTGCTGGCCGAAGAACGACTGCGTTGGAGAAAAACGTCTGCTCTCTTGCGTCGTCGATATCCAACACTTTTGACTCCGTGGTTGTAGCGAGCGCGTGTGTCGATACAAGTCGCCCACGATCGTCTTGAACAGCCTGATTTGCCACGAACATTGCGGGTTGCTCATCGAATGGCCACAACTGAGCGGGATTGTCTCGCATCACGACCGCACGATGTTCGTTTTCAGAGAGAGGAAGGCGGCTAACCGGTGTCAAACCGAGTTTGCCGAGTGCGACTACGTCCAGGAAGTCGTTCATCCGTAGTGTGGTCGAGCTTCCTTGCGCCGTTGGGCCGGAGTTACAAAGTGCGTTGCTGCATATGTACCCATCACAATCGCTGCGCGTATTAAGAATACGACCAGACGGATCTAATGCGCAGATCACGCCACTGGAAGCTGTTTCGGAGCGGATCCCGTCCAGATTTGCGCCATAGCAGCCAACGCTGATGGCTTCCACTGCTTCCACGTCGCCTCCGCATCTCGTCACATCACCATCGATCTCGATAAACCCCACTGCAGTCGGAGCGTCGAGCGCCAGCACGACCCATTCATGAGAAGAAGAAGCACTCCCGCTGATGTAGCACTGTGAAGTATCCATCGACAGCAGCGCCGCTGCAGAGCCTGACCCAGTTGTTGCCCACTGGGAGCTCTTACTATGAATGGTGTAGGCAATCGGCAACGCATAACCAGGCGGCCCGTCACTCAAGGTCGCTGATGATGCTGGAGGGAATACTTGGATCTGTGTCAGTGCCATCGCCTTGTCGCCGGAGCCAAACATATCCAGCAAGATGAACTGTGGCGTGGTTGTCGGGTTCCAACGATACACCTCCACCTCGTTGAGCATGAGTATCCCACTGCCTCGTTTTCTCACTGTAACGAATCTGCCCTTGGCAAACACCTCCGCCCACTTGACCGAGCTTTCATGGTTCTCGCATGAGAACAAGAGCGTTGACGACGCAGTGACATCCGCATTGGCGGCATCGCCTCCGTGTAGCGACACGCCTGACACCAGCACCTCTAATTCCTGCTGAAATGGTGTATCCAACTGTAGCAAACGGTCGGTTCGCGTATACTCATACAAGTCGCCAATCTGTGATTCATTCTCTGCTGATTGAGAGCCATCGCCGCAGAAATCGCGTCCCGCCTCTCCGACGTACGGAAACACAACAATTGAGCTGATAGGGACAATCGTACCCAGATCGACCTCCCACCACGGATCCGATTCGACGTCCGTGCGCGTGCTGCCCGGGTTCATGTCGCTCATATCCGCGATTCCCGTCGCTGTGCTCGCTGTAACATTTGAATTGATCAAGACCGTAGGGTCCCACAAACGTTCGCGCTCGCCATCCACTGCGATATAGGATAGTGCGTGGCTAGGAGATGTGCTGCTCTGCTGTGTCGGCATTCTCAGCGCGAGATTTTCCTCTTCCGAGTCGCGAACAGTCTGGAGTAATCGCCACGAGTCGGAGGTGCGACTCGATGTCCAATCCGATTTGAGGCGTGAGCGAATGCCCTTTCCATCCGGCGTCGGAGTCACGGACACAAAGGAGTCAAACACCTCGACCTCTGCGATCCTTAGAGCACCAAAGCCTTCTCTGTAAATGCGCACCGCCTGTGTGCCAGCTTGGACGTCCCACAGCAGCACACCTCGGCGAACAGCGAAACGCTGCGAGCGCGGGCAATTCTCGGGGCATCCAACCGACAATGCGTCACTCAGCGAGAGCGGTTGGGAGTCGAACGGCACGGCGAAAGCAATCATCACAAAATGGATGGGCTCATCGTCACCGCCACCATTATTTTTTGGATCGGGGGCGAAAACAGCGACTGTGCCGATTCTTGTCAGCTTTGGCAGCGAAGCTTCCCACCAAGGCTCTGTTTCAGCTTCGGTCTCAGCGCTGTTACCACGATAGCGATCACCATCGGTTGCAAGTGATGCCGACAGTGCCTGTGACGTATCGGGGTCTAGGGCGGTTGAGCTCTGACTCGCCGTCGCACCAAGCAACAGATTTGGGAATCGGTAGGCGAGCACGAGGCGAGGCTTTAACGAGCGTTCGAACCTCGACGAGCACAACTGCGTTGCCGAGGTGCTCGTATTTGCCGTGTCATCAAGCACGTCGATTTGGAGCGATAACACTGGCAGGCGCGTGGGAAGAACTTGCTCGACAAGGGACGAAACGTCGATCTCAATCGACCGACTCTTTTCCACCGCGGCGGACACGTCAATGGACGCGCCGGAGAGGAACGCAGCAGGCGTCGGTTTGGCGATTGTGTCGTCGTTGACGCTACCGAGAGTCCAGGCTCCCTCGATCACAGTCACTCTAGTATGGTACACCTTTGCGAAGCTCGAGTCCTCGGTGTCCGCTGTGATGCTACCCGTCGAGTTGTCAGACACGTTGAAAATCTTGTACGGTGTCTGGAACAACTGCAGCTTTGCGCCTGCGAACTCTAGCTTGGTATCACCTGAGTGCAATTGCGGCAGGTGGAACTTCATGTACGTCGTTGAGTTGGGGGCGAAAACGAGGATACCCTCGAGTGCCGACTCAACATCTGACGCGCCCTCAATCATTGACGTCGAAGCCATCGAGATATCACTAAAACCGAGCGCAGTGACATAGTCACCAACCCAGTCTACCGTGTCTAACGCCTCCTTTGTCGATATCATCTCGTCCGGCTGTTTGACGATCACATTTACCCCTGCTGTGTCGTCGTCGCGAACGTTTACGGTGATGTAGCGATGATTTGGGGAGTGTAGCACGGTCGGAGCAGTATTGTAGGGAACGGTGCCCCAGGTTTGCCACGTCGGGAAGTAGTGCTGGGCGTCCAAAAGCTCTCCTCCGAACCAAAACGCAGTCAGGTCCGAGTACCCGACATCCGAGTTCTGCACCCGATGTGAGATCACATACTGCGCGTCTTGCTCCGCGACAGCATCATCAACAGCGCGAACAGTGATCGTCTGCGGGAGGAACCAGTCCAGAGTCGTGAAAGTCACAATCGACGGTGATATCAACAACTGTGCGTTCCCAACAATGGCAATGCTGACGGATCCTGCATCAACCCCGGCCGTGTCAAATGCTGAAGACGCAAATGACGCAAAGTCGTCCCAGAAACCGCACACGTTGGAGTTTTCCAACATGCATATCGACGACTCTCGCAGAACTGGCTGACCGCCTGCCGCCGACGGTGGCGCGTTAAGCACGATTGTGTATGTTGCGCACCCTCCACCCTCGGTACAATCAGTTTCTTCGTCAGTGCCTTCAGTCACGTTGAGCACTTGTGTCGAGAGTGTGATGCCAGGGTCGTTATCCAGCACGGTCACGTTGATGCTGTTCCCAGGCCGAAATGCACCCATGCCGCAGTTCCAGACGTACCGCGGAGAGAGATCTGGAAACATGCGAAACACAGTGTCCAGCACCCGCGCAGTATACCCTTTTGGCCACTCCTCGAACCCCCAGCGCATCGTCTCCAGGCGCATTACACCGCCGCAGACTGCACGTAATGTTCGCGACGGACTTTCGCGCAGTTGACGCACTTGATCCATATTGAGCAGGCCCAGGAAGCTGAGCACAAAGCCTTTCAGCTCGGGCGGAGGATCAATGAACTCGTATAGCTCGCTGGCATTGGTCATACTGGACAGGTTGCGATCAGTTTCCTGCTGGATCAGGATTGACTTGAGCTCGCTGTAAGTCAATCCAGTCTCTGTATCTGCATCACTGCCGATCTCAATCGACGGGTCGAGTGGTCGGTTGCCGAATCTGGGCGGAACGACGCCGTCACTTGTGTCGACGGTGTCCACCTGTGAGACGCAAGCGCCGTTGCTGATCGCAAAGTCGCATTCATCTGAGACGTCGCACACTCGAACAAAGGAGTCCGAAGCCGCATCTGGATCGTCCACTACACAAACCGTCGGGTCGGTTGGGTCGCAATTCACGATGTCAAAGCACATGGGTCTTCGCGAGTGGTATCTTGGGTCTCTGCTCTCCGAGTAGTGCACTATCTGTCCACCAGAGTGCAGTCCGCCGTACTCACTCTCTGATAGTGTATCGGCCACCGCGGACACGACTACGCTCTGCGAGACGTTCCAGTCGTAAGGTTGAAACGTCACGCTCGTCGGTGACACTATGGTCTGGTTCGTGTGCAGCGCCACGATCTGGACTACCACCGGATACCACGGCTGCGACCTCAGCACGATGTCGTACTTGTCGACGGCGCCACCCTCGCCCACAAACACATGTCGACGCGAAATTCGGATGCCTGTCACGTCATTGTCCAGGATTTGTAGCGTCACGTTGCTGCCGTACAAGAAGGGCGTTCCTGATCCGTTGAAGTTGGGGTCCTGGCTTACTGAGCGATGAGTTATAACCGCGTAGTGCGTTCCCTCGGCGATCTCATCGTCAACTGCAGCGACGCGAATGAGCTGCTCGCGATTCCAGTTCCTCCGCGTGAACGTCACACTTTGTGACGAAAGAAACCGGAGCTGCTGGAGTCGGTCTCCACTCGCATCTAGGAGGCGCACGTCGTCGGCGTAGACAATGACGTCCTCCAGAGGTTTCCGATTCAAGACAACGGCATATTCAGCGACGACACCGTCTTCGCTGATTCGCCGGCGGCGCGGGGTTAGAGTGACGCCTCCGTCCATCGCATAGTCCAAGATGTCACCGTTGAAGTTCATGCTAACAACAAACTCGTACTCGCGTTGCCGCAAGCTGGAGCGAGCGTTCGGGTCCGTCATCTGCGGCTCGTACATGGCGAAATCCTGTCGTGGCTCCAGCACGTCGTCGACCGCCACTTCGATCATTTTGTCGATCTGATCCGTGACGCACGTGCCCGAGAGCAGAATCGTCTGGAATGACCCGTCAAGCGCCGCACCGTAGCCAAAGTCGTTCGCAGTCGTGCCAAACTGCTCATTCACGAACGGTTGTTAATAATGCCATTAGGCAATACACTGTCGGACGACCTGTATGCGTATCAAAAGATCACCCACCTGCCGAAGCCAAAGCTTCTCACCATCAAGGGTCATCTTGAGCAGTACGACGTCGCGTCCGCCGAATTGTCCGAAGCCGTTCAGCGCGTGGCTGCCTTCGTCCAAATGCCCCCACGTCCACCCAACGATGTACAGCATTTCCATCACCGTGTCGGGCTCGCCAACAACGCCAGAGGGCGTGGTCTCATTCACGATCGTGATGAAGTTGGCGCCGTCCAGCTCATCTGTTCCGAACTGTGATCACGCACGTCAAATTAAGACATAAATGAGAACGATGTGGCCAAACGTTCGTTCTCTATGCTGCCCCATGCACCTCTCGCGTCCACTGGATCGAGCTGTCGGCGTTCAAACGAGCGATGAATAGGTTCTGGTCGTCAACCGAGTCGTTCAGATAGCTCTTAACGCCCGCGAAGTACAGGTTCCCGTCCACGTCGGCCGCGCCTTTGCCAGCGATGCGCACGCTGCTGTCGGGCTCGCTCTGCCCCCAGTCGAACTGCCCGTTGCTGAGCCGCCACTCCTGCGCTGCTTCCGCTTCTTCCGCCGTCACCGCATCCACGCTCTGAATCACGAGCCCTATGAACAGGACGATGAGTGCGAGAGCTAGCAGTGGCAGCTCAAGGTTGCGCTGGCGGTAGCACCGACGCCGCTCGAGATCGCGAGACGAGAGCGCCGCCATCACGCGCTTCTTCCCCTTAAATGGCAGTGGATTTGGGGCCTTGGGAGCAAGCGGGCGCCTCTTCGGTGGGGTTTTCGCTAATGAACTCGATACGTGGATAATCGGGCCGGCGGCGGCGTCTTCAGGCACGTGAAAGGTCACAATGAGTGTAGCCATGACAAGCGCATTTTGGTGTATACTCAACCGTGTTTTGTGATTGCTTTTATTTTTGTTTGTAATCAGATTTACCCCTACACCTAAGATGGTTGTCAGCGTTATTCCCCTAAACCTAGACGTTGTTGATAACCGAGTTTAACTCTTTCAGTGATGATGAGGGTTCTCTTCTCCAAGCTCGCCCATGAACCAGTTGAATGTGAGCTGACTGATGTGATCGAAGACAAGGAACGATGCGTTCTGGTGTTCGGAGCCTTTCACGCCGCCATCATGGAGCATGAACGAACATTGTTAACAAACGATCGAGGCACAGTCATCCACCGGCGAGTAGCCGTAAGCATGCCTAGAGGAAGACGCAATGCGAATTGTTGCTTGTTATTGACTTCACGTGTTGTTCGTTGCGCGTTCAACGTCCCAAAACTCCCAAAACTTCTGCACCCTCACCTTTCCGTCCGTCCACTTACGGGATCGCCTGGTACTGGTGGCCGCGAGTAACACGCGCCACGACGAAGCCCACGACCGCGCCGAAGGCCGTGAAGCCCGCGAACAGAGCGATCAGCCAGTGCGCCGAGCCAATCTGCTTGCTCAGCGACAGCACCGCGTCCACGGACGGCTGGAGGTTCAGTTCCACCGACGGCGTCCTGGGGAGCTGAGCGTTAAGCTCAACCGATGGGGTCCGAGGAAGCTGAGCGTTCAGCTCGACTGACGGCGTCCTGGGGAGCTGAGCGTTGAGTTCCACTGACGGAGTGCGAGGAAGCTGAGCGTTGAGTTCGACCGATGGCGTACGGGGAAGCTGAGCGTTGAGTTCCACCGATGGAGTGCGCGGCAGCTGAGCGTTGAGCTCAACCGAAGGAGTGCGCGGCAGCTGAGCGTTGAGCTCAACCGAAGGAGTGCGCGGCAGCTGAGCGTTGAGCTCAACCGAAGGAGTGCGCGGCAGCTGTGCATTGAGCTCAACTGACGGGGTGCGGGGGAGACCAACGGCGCTGAACTCGACCGATGGCGTGCGCGGAAGTTTGGCGTTTAGCTCGGTCGACGGGGTGCGCGGGAGCTTGACAGCAGCGACATCAGCGTCACCATTGGGGACGTCAAGGGCGTCCGGAAGATCGATCGCCTGCTCCTCCTTCTCGAGCGGCAGGTCACTGAGCGTGACGTCGTCGGTCGACTGGACGGGGTGGGCGTCGGCAGCAGCCACGTCAGCGAACGGCACGATGCCCCAGTGCGAGCCGCCATAGATGGGCGTCTCGGAGAACACGAGCTGCTCGTCTGCGATACTCGGGTGCACAAAGTGGCAGTCCGACTCGATGCCGAGGTTGTTCTTGCCGCGCACGATCTTGAAGAAGCCCTGCATGCCCCAGTAGGTGCCCCACGAGTTGCGCACATTCCAGTACTTGACGCCGTTCTCCTCACCCCAGCCGACGATCTCCACGTCGTGGTCAATGTCCAGGAAGCCCGTCGTGTCTTCGAACACGCCCGCCGAGTAGTTGTACGTGAATTCGGGGCTGCACGCGATGCCGCACGTGACCGGCCCGTTCAGCAGCTCCTTCATGATGGCGTGCTCGCCCGAGATGCGCCCGAACTCGCGCGCGCGGTACCGCACCACCTTCTTCACCGGGAAGCACGACGGACCGTCGTCTCCAGGCACCGTGATACAGCTGGCAGCAATACAAGCATAGCCAGTTGGTTAGTCAGACAGCGGTGGATATGATCAAGCAGGAAGATTGGCACGCACTTCATGCAGTAGGCCTCGGGCGGGCAAGTGCCGTTGGTGGCCGAGAACTTGGAGTTGTCCGTGGCGCTGTATGGCTGGCAGGTCTCGTCGGGCAGCCCGTAGTGGTGCATGAACTCGAACACGTCCTCGGGCTCGCCGCCGCCGCAGCCACCCGAGAGCCCGTGCGCCGGCCCGCAGTTGAGGAACGTCTGGCGCGAGAGCTGCACGTCCGGGCCGCGGTAGCCCTGGCGACTGTGCAGGATCTTGATGCGGTCCTGCGCGGCCGACAGCGCGCCGTGCGCGAAGCACGAGCCGCAGTACTGCGGGATGTGCTGGTTCCACGAGGGCGTGCAGAAGCCCTGCTCGCACCAGTCGAGCGCCGCCGGGAACGTCGACAGCTCCACGGTCTCTTCACTCGTCAGCGGCGGCAACGCGTGCACCTTGGGGTGCAGGTGCTCGCGGCCCTTCCACGTGCGCGTGCACACAGGCAGCGCGTCCGTCGCCACGGTCAGCACCGACAGCAGCGCCAGCACCTTCATGAGGAGATCAACAGCGCGCGGGCCTTGCTCTTCTTCTACTTTTTGTCGGCCAGAGGCAAAAGCGAAAGTGACGGCGGGGGAGGAGGGAGGGGACGAAGACCGCCGCCGCCTTTGGCGCCAAGGAGTGGTCCATGGGGCTCATCATCTCGGTCGGAACAGGCAGCGTGGCTCTTCCTTTTTCTCGCGAGCGGCTCCTCATCTGCTGAGGCGGGATTTTAGCCAATGAGATGCGTTTGCGGTATGATTTGAGCTCTCACGTAGGTTTCGACTAAGATACCGTACACTTAAGTACACTATCAAAAGGGAGAATGAGTGTGAACTTTAGGCGGGGTGCCTGATTCGGTTACGAAATGGTGGATACTGCCGTGGGATGCGTGACGTCTTCGCTGTAGACCTCATGGAGGGGAAGGACGTGGCTGCTGTAGCGGACAGACACCTCCTGGAGGTCTATGCGGGTTTACTTTAGTCTAGTGTGCTGTGACCAGCGAGGGAGCGGGTAGGTTGACGCGGGCGCCCTTCATTGCGGAGACCAGGGACGGATTCGGCTTGTCTGCCGCTGGCGCGAGCGGAGAATGTGCAACGTGTGCGAGGCGATTGTGCTGGCAGTTGCGCGGCGGGATCTCCTCACGGAGGAAAGGGGCGTCTTCTGTCGGTGTAGGCAGCAGTAAATACGTGGCCGTTGGCTTGAAGGAGAGGTTAGGAGCGGCACGCGTCGGCGCTGTCATCGTGACACTGTACGTTGTCACAGCAGCAACACGTGACAGCGGCTACAGAATCAGTCGGTCAGCCAGGTACATTGGTGGTGTCATACGCCAAACCGGAGCGCGGAGACGATGCGTGGGTGCAATTTGCGAGGCGCTGCTGCGTTGATTGTCTACTGTACTGTTCCTTCGAGTCGCCCTGCTCATCGGGCGACCGAGACTACAGCGGCACGAGCACTGCCAGTTCACATGCAGTCCATCCCCAACGGCCTCTACGCCGCGCGCGCGGCCGAGTGATGCGGCACGGGTGGGGTGAGGCGCTCCTTGGGCTCGAGCAGGTGCAGGTAGCTGGCCTGCAGCGGCGTCGCCTTGGCGAGCACGAGCTCCGTCTGCGCGAGCTGGTGGCGCGCGTGCGCCAGCGAGCTCTCGAGTTCCTGGAACCGCGTGCGGTCGAAGTTCGCCTTGGACGCCAGCGAGCGCTTCCGCCGCGAGTATACATAGTGATAGATGTTCTCGTACTCGTACTCCTGGTTCGTGAGGCTCCACCACGCGTAGCCGAGGATGGACACGCCGAAGCCCGTGAAGTACGTCACAGGCTCCATGATGTCCCACGAAAAGTGAATGAACGAGAGCCAAAAGTACAGCCCGAAGGTGCCCACGAGCGCCGTCGAGAGCCCGTACGCGATCGCGCCGGCCTGCCGGTGGGCCGCGAGGTCGAGTTCGTGCTGCAGGTTCGCCAATGCCGTGTGCTCGGGCTCCAGCGCGTGGATCTTGGCCAGCAAGCGCTCGCGCTCGGCTTCAAAGAGCTGAGTAGACCGCGGCGTCAGTCCCAGCGACTCGAGGTACGAGTCCAGTACGCTGCGCGGATGCAGGAAGACCGAGTGTTGCAGGTCCTCGTCGTCGGCCTGACATTGGGTTACCATTGATACGACGTTAGGAACTTGGACATGGATATTTTCCGAGTTGAGTAAGCTGCAGTCGAGCCTACCTTGCCGAAGTAGAAAACGATGCCCGCCTGGTGAAAGGCTGCAAGCACCTCCGGTGCCTGCTTCTTGGGGATTCCGTGGTCACGGCACATCTGCACGAACTCCTGCTCACATAATGACGAGAGCGATCAGATCACCATGAGCAGCGGACACCAGGTGACGCAGGAGAGACTTACCGGGTAGCTGACTTTCCACTTGCCGAGCGTCTCGACAGTGTGGCGCAGCGAGATGATGGCCGACTTCTGCGCGACGGAGCGCACGTCCAGGTCGCCATCGTCGAGCACGGAGCGGTAGGCACCGCCGGCGAACACGGGCGCGCGCACGGGCAGCACGCGGCCGTTCACCACGAGCTCAAAGTCGTCCGTGAGCACGCGCAGCAGCGAGTCGCGCGGCTCGAACGACTTGCCGCGCGGGGATCGGACGTCCACCGTTTGGACCGACGGGTCCTCCGCCTCGATCTGCCGCATCACCTCCTCCACCGTCGTCTCTGTTGGTCAAAGGAGCGTGGAGTCGTTAGTTGAAGCCATGCAGGGTGAACTGGCAGAGATGGCATGGCGCTTCCTCCTCACCGGGGGGAAAGCTGAACACGCGCTCCTCGTCGAAGCCGTTGAGAGGCAGCGGCACCGCCAGCGTGCACGTGCCGTCCGCGTACTTGAGCTCGATCGCGCGCGCCGCTTCACGTTCATCATCCAACGTTAGATGACTCACATCGAGACTATCATCAGCTACAGCACCACGTACCTCGGCCAAAGGGAGGGGATACGGCGTGCGCGATGCCTCGGCGCGGCGGAGTCAGTATCTGCAACGCGGACACAGCCGGAACAGCGCGGTGCGAGCCAAAAGCGGCGACGGGTGGCGCCAGCTTGGACGCAATCTTGGAGGCGCCCGAGAGCGGCGACGGCGCCGCGCGCGCAGCTGCCAGAACGCCACGTCGCCACATTTCTGTCACCTGAACGGAGACCCTGCTGCTGCTGCTACTGCTGCTGCTGCTACTGCTGCTGCTATCGGACTGCGAGCGTCGGCGTCCGGTGTGGCGATCAACTAATAGCGGCGAATGCTTGGAGGCCGCGACCAGTTTGAAGCTCTGGATCGTGCGGTCGAAGGGGAAAAAAGCCAGGAAGGGGCGTCAGATACTCCGATGGACTTAAAGTTGCGCGAGAGTATTAATCAAGTAGTAGAGTATATTAGATAGTAATATTTTGCTTCAAAAGCTAAGTATTAATATACTATTATAACCATATGAGTAAATTTGGATTAGTACAGAAGTATAGTGCTGGTTCTCTTCAACTTGTCGACATCTGAGTCTGAGCAGATCAGAATCTATCGCCTGAGTTTGTGACTGTCACACAGTCACGGTAAACTCGATATAGTGACGTATCGACGACTGCCCACAGCGATCGGACTGATGAAAATGAGTTGAATATGGAAAACCTGCTCCATTTCGGAAGTTTATAAGGAAGGAGGGCAAGGATGGCGGCGGTGGGCGCGGTGGTGGACGCCGTGTTCGGGTCGTACGACCTCAAGAACGCCAAGCAGTGGCGCGACGAGGACATGCAGTTCCGCGAGCAGGAGAAGCAGTGGCGTGAGGACGCGCTCGCGCGTGAGTACGAGTGGCGCAAAGCCGATCTGGAGCGCGAGCGGCGTGTCATCAAGCTCGAGAACGAGAAGCGCGCCATCGATGCGCGCCACAAGCAGCTGACCGCGCTCTCCCAGCTGGCCGCGCTGCTGGCCGCCTTCTCCATGGTCACCATCGTCGAGGTCAACATCCCCACCGACCTGAACCGCGGCGTGCTGATCGCCTACGGCCTCGTCATCTGCTTCGAGGTGCGTCGTGTCTGTCGCTTGCGGTGAACATGAAGGGCGTGTGACTGACGTACTGGTATCTTGTTACGACGGCAGTTCATCTTCATGCTCATTTCGATGCTCATCTGCACGTTGCTGCTGCTGGCCGTGACGCGCTTCGTGACGCACACGCTCGAGGGCGAGGTGCGCGCGCTGAGCGCCATCGAGCTGGACCTGGTGTCACCCTTCTCGGTCTGGTGGCTGCAGAAGTGCGAGCACGAGTGGCTGCTCGCCTACCGCCTCTTCCGCTGGGGGGCGTCGCTCTTCCTCATGGACATCGCGCTGCTCGCGTGGGTGCAGTTCCGCGAGTGGTCGGTCGCGGCCGGCTGCATGTCGGGCGTTTGCGTGCTCGGCATCCTGTACTTCGAGCTGCGCGTCGCGAGCCGATGGAGGTACCTTGTCAAGGCGCCCGACCCAATCGACTCGGCGGCGCAGCACGAACTTGCGGTCGCTTCTTAACGGCACCCCATCCCTCGTGGGGATGGCCGCAATCAACAGAAACCAAAGTGAACGATATCTCTCGCATCACTGCAAGACAGTGAAGCTTGTGTGTACCCTCACGTGTCGTCGCCGTTCCATGTAAAGCAGTGATTGGAGTCGTTAAAGGGCTGGAGTCCTCGACCAGGCAGGCTCCACACGAACACTCCGCAGATCAAGCAAGCACCACGGCCAAGACAATGTGTGTCCAAGTTGAGCCCGCCGCTCGAGTTGATAGTGCGCACGGCTACCGCGGGTGCAAGCTAAGCACGTCGCTCACGTCCCTCCTGACTGGTCACACTGCTCGCGCGCAACTCGTGCGTCTGAGCTTGTTGCCGCCGTGTTAAAGCCCAACTCACCGCAGAAGAAGATGAAGCCCACCTGTTGAAAGACTACCTCCTACTTGGATCTCGTAGCCACAGGCAGAGTGTGTCCAAATGGTGAATTGTCATCCCCAACGTGGTGGCCACGATGCTCAGGACAACCGCCATCGCACTACACTCGATCCACCTAGTATCGGCAAAACGAACAGGTGACGGAAGTCTGCATCGCCGTCCACGACGACGACAAGCTGGCAGTTGGCAAGTCATTCGAGGTCAACCGAGCGGCCGCTGCAGTAGCGACTCAACTCACCACCCGAACAGAAACACACGAACAGATGAGCATGACACGAGGTCTCTATTGCAATGCTATATACTTCAGTACTCTACATGCTTGACTCGCGCGACTGTGGCTGGTGCTGCAGCTGCAGCGGGCGCAGGGGCGACTGCATGGCCTCGTACGTGGGACTGGAAGCGGAGCGCTCGAGCGCGAACTTCTTGCTGCCGCTGCTGGTGGTGGTCCATTTAGCGTCGTCTTCGAACTGCGTGTGATTCATGGAGGGCGACAGCTCGATGGAGATGCGGAGCTCGTCGTCCTTTGAGGTCTCGAGTGGCTGGTCCAGAGCGGTTATCGGGTGCGTCTTGGGGTTGTACTTGAAATAGAGAAAGATGGTGAATGTGCCGAGCGCCATGAAGAGGATGTTGGGCGCCATGATGAACCAGTTGTCGGTCACGAGCCCATATGTGAACCATATGATGTTGTTGGCGAGCCCGGCGATGACCATGGGGAAGTTGAAGAAGGCCGCCGACTTGTGCTTGAGCACCTGGAAGATCCTCTCCATGGGCGCACCGTAGAGACACAAGCAACCCCCATCCGAGATGATGCCGAGCGTGGTCGTCACATCGTGCAGGCTCTGGTTGGTGTACCCGAGCGCGCCGACAATCACGTAAAGGGTCATGATCACCAGCACGGTGAGCACTACGGCGAGGGAGCGCTTCATGTAGGCGCGTTCGGTCGTGAACCGCCAGTAGATGCTCAGGTAGATGACAGCCAGCACGTCGCCCAGCAGGAACATGCTGAATACGGGGAAGTACCGCTTGGTCAGGTACCCGTACATCATCCACAGGTGCGAGTTGGCCAGCAGCGCCACGAACGGGAACAGTGACACAATCCCAACGTGCTTCTGCTGGATGATCCGCCGGATGGAGACGCTCGGGCTTGTGACCATCACGAATGTCGCGCAGCCCGCGAGGATCTTGATCACCGTCACGGCCGTCTGGCTCACCATGGTGGACTGTGCAGCCGCGTTAAATAACAGGAACAGACTCACAGACAAGAAGACGGCGAAGACGTGCGCCGGAAGATGCGAATTAACAAGTGAACTCGGCTCTCAGACGCCTCCTTGGTAAACAAAATTGGGAGGCGGAGACGCTTCCAGGGCCTTCTAGAGCGCGCTGGAGCTTCCAGTGGCAAGCCACGAGGCAACCCGTTCTTGGCTGGCATGAGCGATTGATTGCAGGGCCAAGCTTGCGCGCATCAGGCCGTCTCGTAGGGTGATGGAGTGATTACAGGGCCGGGATTGCGCGCAGGCGGTGTATGTCGCTCCGCTTTTGGCGATCTCATGGTCAGAGACGCGGCGCGAGGGTGGCTGATGCACACTCGCCGCTCGTGGGACGTGTGGCTGGCGGCTCGAAAATTCCGACCGGGCGACGAGTGTGGCGCTCGCCCGCGTGATTGGCCGTCGAGCGTCCCGACAGGACTTCTCTGCGGCTTCGTTGTGCTCGTCTGGACGCTCCGCTTTCTCCAGTAAAGACAGTAAATTTGAAATATTCGCCGCGGCGTGAAAAATTCCCCCCCGGCGACGAGCGTGCCGTGACTGGCCGCCGGCCGCTGCTCAGCCGCTGCTTGGTCTTCTCGGCTGCTGCTGCGCGTCCTGATGGGGCGTCGCGTCCATCCTGGCCGCTCCTCGGCATCATTGCGCTCCTCCGGACGCCTCCACTGGCGACCGTCACGTGTGACAAACCCATTGTTGACGTCCGTCGACGTCGCGTGCGTCATCGAAGGGGACACAGACAGGAGGGTACGTCGAGGGTTTACAAATTGAAGTGTAACTTAGGTACAACACTTCAATGCTGAGGAAATCGACAGCTTCTAAAGGTTGAGTGGTAAGGTCGAAGTGGAGCCTGTCTAGGTATAGGACGGTGGAAGACCGCAAACATCTCTGACGCCTGCTTCTTGGGGATTGTGTGGTGGTGGCACAGCTGCACGAGCTCCTGTGAACACAATGGTGGAAGCGATGCAACCCGAGCCTTTCGATACACCTGCACAGCTCATGTCGGGCATGTCGAGTGGCGGAAACAGTGCAAACGATCTGCAGTGGAATTGAAATTGAAAGCAGCCAAATGATCAACGCAAAGAGAACCTTTGCCAATGACGAGATTCGTCCAATGAAGCCGCGAGCGAGACAGTCAGGGGGATGAAAGTGCTGCGCTCCTAGAGATCGGTGACCCTCGGTGCGCTCAATGTCCGGAGGGAAGGATCTTCCGCAGCATTACTCATTGCCGCTAACGCCACTGGCTTCTCTTTCGCCCTCTTGCTCGTCCTCATACGCCTCCTCTTCCTCATCGTCGTCCTCATCATCATCTTCGTCATCTTCATCATCTCCCTCGGCATTGCTTCTCAGATTAGTAGTTAGCGCTTTGCGCGATACAGCCGACAAGTTCACGGAGAGCCATCGGGGGAATCCCTCAGGCAGCGCTGCAGAAGCCCGTAGCCCAAGGAGCGCGCGTGAACTGAGCTTGATCACAGTCTCGGGATGGAGCGTCACCATTACAGGCGGCTGAGTTGGGCATGAGAAGTTGACGCTTGACGCGGAAGAACTTGTACGTGCACTGGTCCGAGGTCGTGTCGTAGGAGAGGTAAAGCACATAGCGCACTCCCGGCGTCGTCGCCCGCACCCGATCCATCCAGTCGAGCGCCCCAGGCTCCCCACCACGACCGCGAGACGCCAACCTCTACTTTGAGAGCATGGTATTCGCCCCATCTCGCCAGTCCTCGAGGTAGACGCGCCCCAAGCGGTCGGACCATGTCTCGCACTGGCCCAAAACTGGAATCTGCATCGTGGTTCTGAGCTGTCGACTAATGCCCTCGCAGAAGTACTCGTCCACTGTCCGCGACGACAACAGCTTCTGGGAAAGTGACACCACCAAGTCGTCATGTTCGACGCTCGGCAGCTCGACGATGAAGATTGCGCAGTTGTGCCAAACCATGCGGTTGGAGCGCAGCACTTGGTTGTCCGAGCCCGCAAAGACTATCCACTCGTCCTCGCCCGCGTCACATACGCGCACCAGCACGTTTGTCAGCTGCTGCTTCACCTGGTCCCAGTCGAGCGATTCCAGGGTACAATTGATCTCCTTGACAACTTCCTCGGCCGGACGGGGAGCCGCTCCGGCGTCGGTCATCGCAGGAGAAGTAGCGACAACTGCAGCCAACTTGGTGGTAGTCATCGTACTTGCTGGGTGCATCAAGGCAGGAACTTCGTCGTCAACAGCGTCTGTGAAGGCGACGGCAGCAAACGAAGGGTCGGTGCGGCGCGGGAGAATGGCGAAATGACGAGTGAGTGGGTCGTCGCGGAAGCAGCAGTGGCCACGAGGTGAATCTCACCAGCCGAGCTACTCGGAAGAGAGGTGAGTAGGGGTGGGCGCATCTTTCTGTCCAGTACGCGACGCCAAAAACACCGTTCTCAGATTGCGAGACAGAGCTTGAATCGCCGCACATTTGCTACACAAAGTGGCAAACGGCGCCCTTTTATGATCGTTCGTGCTCGTCTCAGCGTCGTTTCAATCTCCTGCGACGCTTCAAGATCACACCAACGCGATGCCACACACTGTCCACACTCGCCATCTGGCAGCGGGGAAGACCGCGGCAACGTGGTTGGCGCCAATCCTACCTTACCAGTATCCACCCATCCATGTATCCACTGGATACTGTCCAGTCGACCTCCGCCGTATCCTAAAACAACCGACGAAGGCAAGCAACAAACCAGTCCATCAGCATCATGTCCTGGATTTCCTGGCAGCGGTGGTCGCAATCCATCAGCTCCTTCTACCCGAGTCACCCGCCCAATGGGATCCACGTCGCGACTGTCGCTGCTCGGTGCTCGCTCTTCGTTGCAACTTCTTTCTCACGCCCAAGAACTCGACCCAGTTCTCCAGCGACCAGCCTTCGACGCTTCTTGGTGTCACGATCTCCACACGCTGCCGCTGCTATCTGCTCTGCTGTCTGCGCTGCTGCCGTGACGGCTCGGCCACCAAGACGACCACCACCAAGTCAACCGCAGTTGTTGCTCTGCTGCTTCGCCTGTCATGGCGCCCGCCCCAACCGTCGAGGCCACGTCAGCGGTCACCGAGATGGCCAACACAAGAGTGGCGCGTCGTGCAAATGCGAGCGCCGTCGCCGCCATCAACGTGCTCTGAGTGTCCTCGATTGGGACCTCGTTGAATGACAGCTGCGCGAAGGACCGGTGCGCGTATGTGACGCGACCGAGGCGGAGTGGAGCGCCTTCATCGACAGCGACGATCCAGTGACTCGGTCCAACTTCATGATCTGGGTCGGCGGCGAGGTGAACATCGTCGAGGTGTCGAGTATCGAGCATGAAGACCTCGTCCAAGCCGTGAACGATGAGGTCCGAGGTTCACTCAGAGTGATTCAGTGCCTCACGAGCCACGGAGCAGCGCACGCGGGGACCGATCGTCACGAAGCTGATGCTAGCTTCGGACTGATACGCAGAACGGCCTTGCCTCTTGGCGCGGAGTTGCCTGCTGGTCTGGCCAAGTGGTGCCACTTCCACACGCTCAAGCTCGAGGTTGGAGTGTTCCGGACATGGGGTGACCGCGTTGGCTCTCTTGACTGGAAGGCCGGCTGTGGACAGTGATCAAGGGAGTGCGATACGTGCTGTGCCTCGCGTTCGACAAACAGACGGAGAAGTGCACGTACAAGCTCTATCGTGTCGATCTTCAAAAGCTTGAGCCAGCGCGACAGCGACCGATGGAGATGACGGTGGCGTCTAACACGGTCGTGCAGCTAAACTCGCGCTGGCTGCTTGGCCTCCTTCACACGAGCTTGCTTCCGGAAGGATTTCCGAGCCCATTGGAGATCAACTTGTCGGACGCGTTGCAGGCAGCACTGATTGCGCACCACGAGCGAAATACTGTGGTCGAAGTCTGCCAGCGATTAAGGCCGACGACCTGGTACGCTCGTAGACCTTCTCAAAGGGAATCCGCAAGTCCCAGGCTAGAGCGTCGAGGTCCCGAGGACGTCACCTCATTCCAGTTTGGTAGTGTGCAAGGATCGCGCTGTCTGTTCTGTATGTCGTTCGAGTCCGTGAGTTATTAATTCACAACACGAGACTGCATGACTTGCTACTTCTACCCCTGCGCATTCGCCCTTCAGCTTCACGAAGCCTTGGAATTCAAAAGTGCGGCTGGCACCGAGGCTCGAGAGTGGCTCACAGTAGATGATTGATCTCCACCAGATGAATGAGATCAGCAATCCCGCCCAGTTGATGGCGGCGACAGCGTTCTCGGACGGAGGGGGCGCCGCTCTTGTCTCCACCTCTTCAGTGGTGACCGGCGTGGCCTCGACTGCTGGGGCGTGGACGAGGGTCATGGCAGGCAAAGTTGTCGACTTGGTGTCGCCGTGATCTCTAGGCGCGATGCTTCACAGCGGAAACGTGGATAGCAGCGGCTGCGGCAGCGTGTGGAGGCCACGGCAGCAAATCGAGTAGAAAACTGATAGCTGGAGGACTGGGCTGGACTAGACGGTCTGTGGGGAGCGGAGGAGATTGCCGAGTGAGGAGCAACCAGCGCGAGCTGGATGCTGATGGGTCAGTTGTGGATGGATGGACCACCCGTTCTGCGGCAAGACGCTAGGGTCGTGGATCTGGGTCGAGGATACTGTCACGGGGTACATTTACCACTCGGAGTACTAGCTCATGCACGCGAGTCGCTCCGCAACCTGGAAAGCTGGTAGCAAGAGCTTGCTGGATGTCGAGTGCTACCTGCATGTGTTCCTGTCGGGCGATCGTCAACGTGACCCGTGTACTGTCCGACAGATTCGTGGGCATGGAGTCGTTCTACGAGGTGAGTTACGCACCTGACGCAGCCTTGGTGGCGCGCATGGGAAAGGAAAGGGACGACATGTACACGTCACTGGTCAACCTCCACCCGCAGTCGCTGTCGTCGCTGGGCAACCCCGTTCTCGAATCCCAGTATTCGTCGCAGATCCCCTCGCTCAACGCGATTCATACGCAGACGTTCCACCATTTGTGCCATCAGAATGGCAACGCGCTCATCTATGCGCCCATTGCCAGCGGCAAGACGTTGTGCGCCGAGTTCGCCATGCTCCGAGTGTGGAATAAGTGCCAACACAATGGGGATGAGGACGCTGCAGCTTCAGCGTCCGCGCTTCCGCTGATCGTATTTATTGCACCGCTGAAGGCTCTGGCGCAGGAGAAAGCTGCCGACTGGAAGCAACGGTTTGAAGGGAACCGTCAGCTGCGTGTGCGAGTCGTGGAGTGCTTCAACACTGATGCGCCGTCTACTGGAAGCCGTGTCGTCGATCCTGAACTGCGGGCAGTGGTGCGCAGCAAAGACACGTGAGTGTTCATCGTTGTGACGACCCCTGAAAAATGGGACTAGCTCACGCGGCACTCGGCGTTAGGAGCTGTGCTCATGGAGCGCACGACGCTTGCGGCCGTGGACGAACTCCATCTTGGGTGACTCAGCTGCTCGAGACGGCGCTGGAGGTGGTGTATCCGATCGTAATGGAGGTGACGGCGCGTTGATGGAGGTTCTCGTCAGCTGTTTACGTTGCTTCTCACGCCACCAGTTAAGCAACCAGCGCGTTCGCTTTGTCGGGCCGTCAACGGCGCTGGGGAACGCGCGTGGCGTAGGTCAATGGTTGGGAATCTCGTCGTCGCTTGCATCTACTCGCAACCGCTGCGGCGATGGCCAAATCTTCAACTTGCGCTCGCTGTCGTGCCCCGAGCGTCACTTTGTGTCGCGGATGGCAGCGATGAACAAACCCGTGTCCATGTCGATCGTGACGCACGCGCCCGACCAGCCAGCGCTGGTGTTCGTGTCGTCCAAGGCGCAGGCGAAGCTGACGACGCTCGACCTGATCTCTTTCTGCGTATCAGAGGGTGAGTGCATCAATACGTCCAGCACACGGTGGCTCAGACCGTGGGCACTGTTGAGTGACGACACCCCGCTCACCACATCTCTCAGTCGAACGGTTATTCGCTCGGACCAGCTGTTCGACCGACCTGAGAGAGGATGGCGCTTGCCTTCACCTCTTCTTTCTGGTGGGCAGGCCGCGACTCACTCTGCCCATTCGTTGCCGCACCGGATCTCGCCCCTTTGATTCTCTCCCCCTCGCCAGATGGCTGGCGTTGGGTCGCGATCTTGAAGCGCTGCAGACGAGCACGAATGACCATAAAAAGGACGTGAAGATTTCTGTCCGCACTTCAACCTCGATCAATAGGTCCATATTACTGGACAAAATGATGCGCTCACCCCCACCCCACCCCACCCCACGACACCTCCTCTCCTTCTCCCCATTTATCCATCCTTCAAGTCGGTCGACGTCCGCGCAGGCCCAGCGATCGAAGGCGGCGATCAATCGAGCTTTCCCCCGGAGGTGCCCGGCTGGAGGTGGCCACCTCGCGTCGCTCTCGTTCCGCATTTCCGTCCGCGCCTGGCAGACACTCCGCTAGTAGTCTCTGTCGTCACAGGCATCGCTGCCGTGGTCGTCTACTTCCCTACCGCGACGCAAGTGTCGCGGCCAGCAACCACGACGACCGCCACCAAGCCGGCCGCAGTTGCCGTAGTTACTTCGCCTGCTATGTCCCCCGCCCACGCCCCCGCCGTCGAGACCACGCTTGCTGCCACTGAGGTGACCAACACGACCTCGTCCGACCGAAGATGCCGTCGCTGCCATCAACCGCGCCCTGAGCGCCCTTGACTTGTACCACGTGGAACGGCAGCTGCGCAGTGGGCCAGCCTACGTGTGCGATGCGACTGAGGCTGAGTGGAGCGCCTTCCTTAACAACGACGAGCAAGTGCTACGCTCGAACTTCATGGTCTGGGCCGATGGAAACGTGATCATCATCGAGCTACCGACCCGCGCATGAAAACCTCGTCCAAACCGTGAACGATGAGGTCCGCGGTTCTCTCAGAGTGCATCAGTGCCTCTGGAACTGCGGCGCAGCACAAACGGACACCGATCGGCATGAGGCAGACGCAAGTTTTGGGCCAATGCAAGAGATGGTGCAACCGTTTGGGGCGCGTCTTCCTCGAGGGGTGTTGGGTTGAGGCGAGTACGACACGCTAAAGATCGAGGTCGGCGTCGCGCAGACGTGGGGCGAAGCAGTTGGCGCGCTCGACTGGAAGGCGCGGCGGTGGTCGCAGCAACCGGGAGTCCGCTATGTCCTATGCCTCTCCTTCGACGAAGACTCGAGGCGGTGCACGTACAAGCTCTACTGCGTCAAGCACCAACAACTTGTACCAGCGATACAGCCGCCGGTGGAGGTGAAGGTCAGTCCCAAGACGGTGATCAAGCTCAAATGGCGTGCGTTGCTCGGCTTGCCGGTCATTGCTGCGCTATCTGAGGGATTCTCCACGTGACTCGTCGTCAACTTGTCGAATGTACTGCGCCAAGTGCTCATGAGAAGCCGGAGAAGCGGTGCTGACATCGACGAGGATGCGGATGAAGAAGAAGGTGAGGAGGACGAGGAGGAAAGCGAGGACGAGGACGAGCAAGATGGCAGCGGCGTCGGTGATGAAGTGTAGCGGAGCGGACATCTGTGAACAAGGCAGTGGGTCCCAGTGCCGAAGTGATCATCCGTTGTCGCCTGATCGCATCGTTTGCTCTCTCTTCGAACTTTATTGGCGATCGGAACTTGGACACTCTCTCGATGCATATCTCCCGGAATTAACGCGCGTGTACCTCCAACGTTCTATGAAGTAGTTCGATACGCATCCAAAATGTGCAGCCACTCACCATGTGCGCGCTCCTTCCTGTCTTGTACCAACTCAAACGAGATCGCCATCCTCGTCGCTGTCCTCCAGGTCGAACTCCAGCGCGTCGGCCTGCTCCGTGAGCTGGTCCAGTCCCGTCAGCTCCTCCAGGTACGCGCTCGAGTTGCACGCATTCTCCAGCAGACCGAACGGGTCGGCTTCGTACGCTTCAAGCACCTTGGAGCTGCACGCGATACACTTGTCGAACGCTTCACCAGTGATGAGCATCGTCTGGAACGCGTTAAGGAAACCGCGAAGCTGGTGCGGAATGTACCCCATCGGCACAGACCCATCTGCTGGTTTCTCGGCGGTCGCGAACTTGCCGGCGGGTGAGTGAAGCACCGCAACCAGCAGCTCTACGGCAATCGAAGAGGCGATCGGTGCAAGACCCGGACGCGTCACCGTACACATTTGGTCGAGCGTTCGGTCTTTCAGCGAGTCGCGCGGACTCACAATGTCGTTGCAAAAGTAGCATCCGAGTCTGGAACATGCCGACTTATCAGTGTCGTCTGCATCTGGCCGGGCACCGTGCCGCATCACGAGGTAGCTGTCGAACCCAAGCGCAGCGTTCAGCACGAGCTTCTTCTTTGACGCAGCAATCACCGTCGGCAGCCAGCGACTCTCACGCGAGTCGGTGCCAAGGAAGATCACGTCGTGGGACTCGATCAGCTCCTGCAGAGTCTCCAATCCGCGCTTCGCCTCGGCGATCAGCTGTGAGCTGCTTAGAGCATGGCCCGCCATCGGAATTGTTAGGTGCACGGACGTGGCGTTGACCAACGGGAAGATCCGCTTCAACGCATTCGCAGCACACTCCCCCTTCGGTTTCCCGCAGTCTTGGAACTCGAACAGCGGTTGGCGCACAGGGTTCGAGTGGCTCACGGTAGAATTATCAACGAAGGTAATGTTGCGGAAGCCCCATGCGAGAAGACTTCGAGCAGTGTAGCACCCAAGAGTTCCCGCTCCAAGCAGCAGACACTTCGTTCGAGCGATGAGCTCCAAGTCGAGCGCCGGTAGCTGCCGCCACCGCATCAGCTTCAAGTTCAAGTCAACTGACGTCTCCGCGAGCCGGATGGGATCCAAGATGCCGGACAGCTCCATAATGCGAGGTCCCATCTTGCCGCGAACGTTGGCCTCCCACCCAACGACGCGCACGTCCGACTTGGAACGGCCACTCTCCATGAACGCGTGGTCATTCTTAACGGAAAATACGAGAGAGTGACTCCACTCGAAATCATCCGGGACGTCTGTGAGCTGATGCACGTGCTCGCGGAACGAAATTATTGACAACGGGCGCGATCGGTCGAGCTTTCCTTCAGGGAGTGCCGAGAGAAGCGCGAGGAAGTTGCGCAGCGGCCAGCCGGGGTGTGCTCGCAGCGGGCATGGATCCACAAACCCAAAGACGGTGTCAATCACCGTGTCGTTGCTTGCGACGAAAGCTTCGGATGATCGCCAAGACGCAACGCTCAGGACCTGAATGTCGGCTTCGCTCGACTCCGCAGTCGACCGACGCCGTTCAATGACGAAGAAGGACGGGAATTGGCGATTGGTCGAGCTTTCGCGGAAACAAAGCAGTCCACGCAGCGCCAGCACTTGCTCGCGTGTCGACAACACGGATGTGATGGGCGCGGGCGGTGCCCGATATACGAACGACGCCGGCGGAGACAGCGCCGGGAAGCCGAACCAGTACAGGAACGAGTGCTTCTTCAAGTCGGCGAAAGTGACGAGCACAAACGAGTTGAGCGCGTCCATCTCGGGCGGGTTTTCCTCGCCCAGCACAATGTCAAGCACCTTGGCGCCAACTTGCTGGAGCAGTACTGTCTTGTCCAGCGTCTTGAAGGCCTGTGTGGAACACGTCAACGAACAGAATAAGCTTCTCACCAATTGCCGAGGACGCTGAAGAACAACACACCTCAAGCGTGTTGGTGTTGATGAGTGTGCCGGGCGCCTTCCAGTCGTACCGCGCATGGTCCGAGTCGCTGCAACGTCATATAGAGAGAGCGCACGTTGGCAATAAATCACGGGATAGCTTAATACTTCACCAACAAGCACCGACCTGGCGCCGGCTTCACCGGGAAATGCGCTGTCGTCCACTACCAGCCGCGCGGGCACGCTCTCCGAGCGCCCAAGTGCGAAGAATCCGACAATATTCTGGCAAACCCCCGCCAAGTCAGTCGCACCGCAAGTCCCCGCCAAGTTCAACCCACCACCGCGCGCCTCTCACCTTGGGCCCGTCGTCCAGCCGGAACTTGTGCAGCTTGAGCGCCGCCAGTTTCTGCCAGAAGGCCGCGTCCGGCGCGCTGGCCCACGACTGGAACTTGAGCACCTGCCACTCATCCGTCACCGCCGTCGTCGCCGCGCTCGCCATCGCTTCCTTTATTCTCTAATGCTTTTTTTTCCGGTTGAGTGCTGTCGGTCTTTCTCCGTCTTGGCTTCACTATGGACGAGCGCCGACTCTGGTTCTTCCTTGTGTTTGGACTTGGATCGGAAACCGGTCGTATAGTTTTTGCGCTGGCGGTACTGCGCGCTATGATACCCAACGCTCCCTTTTCCAGTCAAAACGCTGGGAAACGTTGGCGAGAGAGGACGGAAGGTGGCGATCATGAGCGGCGACCGCGTCTTCGTGGGGCTGGAGACGTCGTTCTCGCTCGACCTTTCCGCGACCATGGACAGAGTGCGTGCGCGTGTCCGCTGCAGATACTGATTGTTCGCGGCGTTGGGGGCTCACTGGGACGCGCGCAAATGGCGTTTTGATGGCGCGGCAGGTGTTCGAGGACAAGATGAACGGCGTGATCGCGCCGCTCTTCCACCCGAGGTACGCGCGTTGCGATGCTTGGTCGGTAATTGCTAGGATGTGCGGCTGATAGACGCTTTTGTGTACTCTGCGATGGCCGCCGTCAGGTTCCAGCGCGACGACAACCAAGTCTCGGACGCGCGCGACGGACCGCAGACGCGTAAGCCACAGATTCCCGCATCTACTGCTGCCTGCAATTGTGTCTAAATTGTTGATATGACTGTGCTGCTCAGGCTCGGACCTGGTGATGGACTCGCGTGGGTGGACGTCGTCGGTCGTCGGGCTCGTGTCGCGCTGGATCGACCTGGATGCGAAGTGTCCACGCGCGCGCCTTGCCGCTGAGAAGGCTTTCAAGCAGGAAATTGCGTGGGCCACGCATTTGTCTGTCGGGGCAGTGCTGCTTCCGCCTGTGCGCTCGCACCAGCAATGCGCCAACTACGCGCGCGTGCTGAACCAGACTGCGACCCAGGCGCAATATTTGCAGGTGCGTACGGCGGCTTATCATCTTCAGGCTTCATGATCGGTCCGCAATTCTTACGGTAGTGTGTCGGATGTGGTTGGTGTGGGGACGCAGTTCTGGGTTCGTGTGCCACTGACGTATCGGCAAGGACCGCAGATTGACGATGATGATGCCATCGAGACGGACAAGACCATTTCGATGACGAGGACTGCGTTGCATGATTCGGACGACGACGAACTCGACCCGTGGATGGTAAGAGCCGACTATAAGTCGTAATTTGGTGCTGGATAACATATGCATTGGATGAAAGAGAAGGAGCTAACTGTTACGCCTCGGACACTAGGCTTGGGATTCGCTGCGATCTCAGTGCGAGTTCAACCCGAAGATCCACGTTGCGCTCGAGATCACGGCCGACCTGCCGACATCTGAACAGCTCCAGCGCTGGCTTGGTGAACCTGTTCGTGTAAGTGGTTTGTTGCTATGTTCTTTGTGGCCATCCGAACCCGATGAGACTCAACTGCTTGATTATCGTTTGAAACACGCAGGCGGTGATACTCCCGACGAGCATCTTCCTCACCAACCGGAAGGGCTACCCGACGCTGTCTCAGCGACATCAGAAGCTGATGCTGCAGCTCTTCCGGTACAATATTCAGTACTATCTGAGTGGCCGCGCGCGCCATCGTGGTTGGTTTCTCCCGTACGTGCAGTACATGCACTTCTTGTACGGCAAGCGCGAGGCCGTGTCCGCGTTTGAGACGCCGTACCTCGACTACCTGCAGGCGCCCCTGCAACCGCTCATGGACAATCTCGAGTCACAGACGTACGAGACGTTCGAGCAGGACGCTTTCAAGTACGACCAATACGAGCGCGCGATCACGCAGGCTTTACTACAGACGCCAGAGGACAAGGTCTCAGTCGTCATGGTAGTCGGTGCAGGAAGAGGTCCGATCGTACGATGTGCCCTTCGTGCTGCTGGCCTCGCAAATCGAAAGACACGCACGTTTGCGGTCGAGAAAAACCCGAACGCGGTCATCACGCTCCGCAACCTCAAGATCTCGGAGAAGTGGGACAACGTCACGATCATTGCGTCCGACATGCGCCACTGGAAGACTGACGAGAAGGTGGGTTACACTGTGAATTGAGTTGGCCACGAGGGGATGACACCCATTGACGAGTTACGTGTATTTACACAGGCGGACATCATGGTGAGCGAGCTGCTAGGATCGTTCGGCGACAACGAGCTGTCGCCGGAGTGTCTAGATGGTGCTCAGGCTTTCCTCAGCGGTAAGTGCTTCTCGTTCGTTTTTCTCTGCGTGACGAGGAACGGCTCTTAACCGTTGTGAATGATCGACAACAGAGAATGGCATCAGCATTCCGAGCGAGTACACGTCGTTCGTGGCACCCATCATGTCTTCGAAGCTGTGGAACGAGGTCAAGGCATTCGACTCGCTCAAGAGCTTCGAAACTCCGTACGTGGTGCGGTTTCACAACGTGTACTCGATCGCCGACGCGAAGAGCTGCTTCAAATTCATCCACCCGAAGTTCAACGAGCGCATCGATAACCGGCGCTTCGAAGAGATGGAGTTCCGCGCCAAGGAGAGCGCAGTCGTGCACGGTCTGGCCGGGTACTTCGAGGCGGTGCTGTTTGGCGACGTCACCCTCAGCATTAACCCTGCCACGCACTCGGACGGAATGTTCAGCTGGTTCCCCATCTACTTCCCGCTGCGCACACCAGTTCGCGTGGAGTGCGGAGAAAAGATCCGCGCGAGCTTCTGGCGCCTAGACACGAGCAACAAGGTCTGGTACGAGTGGGTGCTGGCGACGGACGGAGGCAAGCACCAGTCGCCCGTGCACAACCCCAACGGCCGGTCGTACTGGATCGGGCTGTGAAGTCTGCGAGCGAAACATGTCCATACAGACGGTACGTCGTTGAAGCATGGTGTTAGCGTGGGACAATGAAAGACACTTTACGAACGACTCACCGCTGTCAGCATTGTCATTTTCGACAGCGTGTGGTATGGAAGTTGCTGGGGAACATGCTTCAAGCAATTGGTCGATCCTACAGCGGAGCCTCATCGCTTGCAGCAGTACGTGAGATCTTCCCGCGTACGATGTTGTAGCTTGGGTATCCGTGTATCAATGCAGTGAGCTTCAATCCGGTGCAACATGTGGCTAATTGGTTTTGCGTGCATGACCACTGGAAAGGCAGTGTCTCCGTACGAGACGAGACGAAACGGGACGAGTTTGCATTTCGAGAAAAGCGCCCACGATACTCGGAAGAAACGTCAGGTGGGATGCGCCAGTAAGTGCCGGGTATGCTTGGCCAACCACTACTCCTGCGCCATCCGGTCGGCTTCCATAGTTCTGCAGCTGCCCGATAACGTCAGCGACTGCATGATTGTGTGGTGGCGACTCATAGTCCACCAGCTCCACATTGACGGTCGTCCCGTCGGCGCTCAACAAAATCTCCAGGCGGCACCCCGAGGTCTCGATGTAAAAGGACGCCCAGGACGCCCACCTCTGCGTCGGAACATGAGCTACCAGCACGCGGATATCGAGCTCGCCCCCTTCCAGGCGCCGCTCGAACTCTTGGCGCGCGATAGGGAACTGGGCCAACGTCACCGTCCCGTAAAGCGGCTCGTACTTCCTCGGCACGACAGTCGCCTCGTGTTCCATCACTCGCGCTCGTATCGACGCGTCTTGTCGCTGCTTCTCCTCTAGCGGATGCTGCGCCGCGGTCAATGAGGTTGGGTTGGCGGCCACGTGATGCCGGACACCCAAGTGCTGTTTGCTGGTGCGGGCAATACCCCATTCACGCTGCTGAACGGAAGGACGGTGAACCGTGAGCCGGATACAGGGCACGTACCGACCTGCCAGTTGGCTGGTGACCCTGACTACCCACGGCTCGTTGTCGAAGTCAGCGCTCACAACAAGACGCTAGGACAGGTGCAGTGATACTGTCGAGAGTATTTCGGGCCAGCAGTCAATCCTTCGGCGCGCTCATTGCTTCTGCGCGCTGTACTGCTGATCAAGTTTGGGAAGCGCGGAGTTGACGGACGCACGCC
>JAASGW010000098.1:0-63740 GCA_023334395.1 Phytopythium sindhum
AAATGCTCCACGCTCTCGATTACGTTGGTGAATCGGTGAAATGCGCCTACAAACTGGACATGCTCACTGCAATTCTGTGGTGTGAACAAGCTTGGCAAGACGTCAGCGTTTCCACTATTGAGAACTGCTGGAAGCACACTGGTCTTATAGATAGAGCTTTCATTAACTATATCTTGAATTAACATCGTTTTTAAGGACAAATGGCCCTTGATGCCAGTTCACTCAGATTCCAAAATCAGTATATTATATTTTTATGTCAGCACTGTTCTTTCCGATTCGACCCCTTTTTTTGCTTCGTTGCTGCCGTTGCATATTCACGCAGATCACTGTAGTCTGATGACTCCCGGTTTCACGAACACAAGGCACTTCAACCAACACTCCTGCTATCCGCTGCCTCAGCCAGACGTTGGGCTCCGACAGTTCGCTATTGGCCAGCTCTGTTAGACGTCTACGTCGACCTGTGTGAGCCCTCGCCACAACGACAAGCGCGCTAGATGCCAACGACACTGCCTATTGCGATGGTGAACACCGGCCAATCGACCAAGTTACATACGCTCAACGCCATCACTGAGACCAGGCCATTGCTCAGAGGCGATGAACGAAGAGACCACGGCTTGGCGCATACTCGGTTCAGCCTGGCACAGGGCGCGGTTCTGACCTGCTTGAGCGTCTTCACGTTCGGCCAGCTGACATTCCTCGCACCGTGGGCCCAGCAGCGCTTCGCCGCCAGTGTGAGCTCGTGGTGGGAGGACAGCGTGCCAAAGTCTCCTGACGACGACTCAGACGATGAGTTCCTGCTAGCCAGCCCCGCTCCGTTCTTCGCGCTGTTTGGCATGGCACCGTTGGCTGTCTCAGTGGTTCTCTATGAAGCCATGATTCGAGGCAGAATCGCGTCGTTATGGGGTCCAAGCTCTCTTCTCTGGCGATTGTCGGCTGTTCTCCGCCGCAAACCCCGTGTGTTGCGGTGGACGAGCGGCGTATCCATCGGAGACTCGATGTTCCTCACGCTGTTCCTCGTCGCGGGCAACATCCTCGTCACGTGGTACGCGGTCCAGTCGCAGCGCGGACGGGTGGAACGGCGTTTCGGCTTCGGGTCTCTTGACAGCGCCCTGGGGATCACCGGGATCGCCTTTGGCTACGGGTGCATGTTCAACCTGGGGTTCCTGCTGCTGCCGTCGGCGCGGAACTTTGCGTGGCTCGAGTTCGTGAACGTGTCATACGCCAATGGCGTCAAGTACCACCGCTGGCTCGGCTGGGCTGCCTTGATCGCGTTGGCGCTGCACGTGCTACCGTTCTACTGGCTGTGGTATCGGCAAGGGACGTTGCTGCAACTTGCGCTCCCGTGCTTCAGCTGCTCGCTAGAGTACATGTCGCCTGGGTATGCGGCGTGGATGATCGTGTTCGGCGAGGTGTCAACTCTGCTGTTGCTGGTGATCAGCGTCACTTCGCTCCAAAGCGTTCGCCGTCGCAACTTTGAACTGTTCGCCAAGTGCCACCGACTCGCTGGTTTGGCGATTCTATTCTCAATTCTCCATTGGGCACCCATTCTCTGGTGGTTGTTACCCGCGCTCGCGCTGACGTACGTCGGAAAAGTCAAGTCGATGACGGCGATCCTTAGCCCGCCTCTCCGCATTGAAGAGTGTGTTGTCTTGCCAGATCGGATCATCAAGATCGTCGCAATTCGCGAACGCGGGAGCTGGTTCGAGCTCGGGCAGTTTGTGTACCTCGTGGCGCCGAGGCTGGACAAAGACCAGATGCATCCCATCACAATCGCATCGTCGCCTCGATCGAGCGCCTCTCGCTTCACTCTACTGGTTAAGGAGCTTGGGGACTGGACGTACGAGCTGGCGCGGTACGCCGAGCACTGTGCGCTGTCGTTGCCTCAGCACGCCCCAGACTTCCGGCTCGATGGGTTCTACGGCTCGTCGCTCGCAATCTACGAGCGGTATCCGGTGGTTTGTCTCCTCGGAGGCGGTATCGGCGCGACTCCATTGTTTGCGATCCTAGAAGACATGCTCGCCGCGCGCTCGTCCGAGCAGCCACTGAAGCAGCAGCGCATCTTCGTGACCTTCACGTTTCGAGAGCTGAGCTTGCTGGAGTATATCCACCCCGTGCTGGTGCGACTACAGCAGAGCGAACAACATGACGCTAATTTCACGTTCGACCTGCGCTTGACTAGCGAGCCCAGCAACGAAGAGCTCGATCGGATCGTTCTCACGCTCACTGGCCACTGCAAACCTTTCGAGCCCGATGGACACGGCACGGCTAGTTCAATTCATCGAGCATTTGCCGCGCCATTGCACTCCAGAGTCACAAGAACGCTGGTCTATGCGATCATATTCGTCGCCATGATCGCGCTCATCTTCTGTCTGGAGGCTGGAGGCGGTTTGGTCGCGCGCTGGACTGGAAGCTCGAGCTTTTGGCCGCTTCAACGCGTCATCGAAGCCTTCTCCCTGGGGCTCGTCGCTCGGATTGCCGCGCTAGCGACCTCTTGGGAGAAGCGAGCACGCCAAGCGGACGAGACCATCCCAATTTCGTCGGTAACTACGCATATCTACGATGGGGAAGCCCCCGAGGCGAGTGTGCTGACAGTTCGAGAGATGATCGCGATGCACGACGTCAAATATGGGCGCCCAGACGTACTCAAGCTCATGAAGGCGGTGCGGGACGAAATGCTTTGCCAGCACTCCGGCGAGCAAACAATCAGCGCTGGCGTGTTCATGTCAGGGCCGACAACAATGAAGCGCCAAGCCGAGTGCGCTATCGCTGAGCTGGGTGTCAGCCATTTTGACGTCCACGAGGAAGAGTTCGAGCTGTAGGAACATTTTTGACACGGCTATACCGTCTTTTCACGCAATTATCTCGAAAGAGTCTTCCCTTCGACAACATTCATGATTTGGCTTGCCATACCCACAAGCTTGGGTCTCCTCCGGCTTAGACAGCGCACTCGGCAGCGAAGTCGTACGTGTAGAGGTAGTAGCTCCAAAGCTTCTCGAGCTTGGAAAGCTCGCAGAACACCTTGCCGCACCCGGGGATGACAGCCACGACCTCCTGAACAAGGATTTGCACGTAGTACTTCTTGTCCAGGACGCTCTGGTATAGGCGGAACTCGATGTTCGTGGCCATCGGAGACAGTTTGGACGAGCGGAACTTGCGCGCATCGATCTGGTTGTCCGTGAACGAAGCCAACAGCGGCGTCTTGTCGGCGTAGCCCAGCAGAACAATGAGCGGCAGCGTCGTCTCGGCGTGAGCGAAACGGAAGTTGCCCACGACCTCCGTCTCCCCGGTCGTGTAGTTCTTCATGTACCCGAAGATGTCTCGGAGCAGGACCGACGCAATCTCGTAGTTGATCTTGTACCCGGGGCCGGACTCGTAGAACGTCTCCAGCTCGTCCGCGTACTCCAAGCGGTTCGCGAACTTCTGGTCCATGACCGAGCACCAGTTCGAGTCAATGTCGTACAGCGAGACGTCAAACCTGAGGACACGAGCACCAGTGAGAACTCGCCATGAAGGAAGCAAAACCATCAGACTCATGGAACCTACGCGCACGCCGCAAACGCAGCCTGGACATCCGTAATGCTCAGGTCTGCATCGGCCGGCAGGTTGAGCTGGGTCTTGAGGTACACAGTGCTCTCATTCACCTTGGAGGAGACGAGGTAGGCGCTCTGCTCGGCGAACGCGCTCGTGTTGTCCGCAACCGCGCTGTTGTACCGGTCGCACTCGTCGAAGAAGCGAAGCAGCGGATCCTGAACAGAGAAGTACGTTCATCCTCGTAAGCAATGCACTCGTTCGTTGAAAGGAGGCATCGTTAGAGCGTACGTCAGACTTGGAGTGCTGGGTGTACTCGACGTCGTCGGGGTTGGAGAAGAAGGTGCTCGCGAACCTGAATCACAAGTGAATGCGTGAGCTCGTTGACATATCACTTCGGATGTGGGCGTATCACACGTACGCCTTGGCGCTGTCGGCGGTGCGCGACTTGTATGTGTGTTGGAGGATGAACTTGCTCGAGTTGTACGCCGCCGGGATGGCCGTGCCCAGGGCCCTGCGCGAGCGCGAGCCGTACGCCGCAAGCTCCACGGCACCAGCGGGAGACAGCTCGCCCTGGACCGACTCGTTGTACGGGAGCGAGTAGTTCTGCAGCCAGCTTGGGATGACGCTCGAGTAGTTGGTCTGCAGCTTGTCGAGCACGTCCTGGATCTCACCCATGTTGCCGTCCGTCGGGTACCTGTGGGCGTCACAACACAAACACAAGAGCACGGCACCAGTCAGCACTGTCAGGGTCGCACTCTTATTGTACAGACAGCGATGCACTGTCGTACCGCGTGCCGTGGCGAGAGACCTGCTGCACCTGCAGCAGCTTGAGCTGGAGCTCCTCGACCTCCGCTTCGAGCTTCCAGAAGAGCGCGACCAGGTCGCTGTACGCCGTCGGGCGCTGGTCCCAGTAGGCCGTCTTGGTCGCGTACGATGTGGGGCGGATGCCGCTCGCCTCGGACACAGCCAGCGTCGCGGCGAACGCCACCGCTGCGGCGAAACCGAGCGAGACCATGGCGAGGACCAACTATAGCAAGAAGCGAGGGAAGCGACTTGAGACCGCGGGCGCCAGTCGAAATGGCGCGCGCTGTCACTGCAGTGCTTTATGCAGCGTGCAGACTGGATGGGGTGGCGGCATCATGCTCCGGAGTTGGTCTCCTCCGCCACGGTGAGCTCGTCGACTGTCTGCATCCGCCAGCTGCTGCCGCGTCAAGATTCGCTTGAGCTTGGTCAACTATGTCAATTCTTTGACGGATGTTGATATGATGGTATTTTGATTAAAAATGGCAATCGACACTTATAGCGGGATGAGGTCTAAAATAGTCGCATCACATAAGTTTTGTCAGCAGGAAAGTTAATGAACCAACTAATGATTGTTTAGCTCCTGACTACATGCCCAGTCTGTCGAATCTCGCGCGGCGGAATCAGAACAGCCACTCCCACGCCAGTTCGGTCTGTTTTCTCTTTGCGCGTGCCTGGTGTCGTTCCTGCATTCCCGAGCCAAGCAGGCGCCCTATGCGCACATTGAACAGTTCGGATGTATGTGTGTGTCCGTCACAACCTGCGACGCCCGGTTCGCTGCCGATGCTCGGGCGGAAGACATCGGAGACGAACGTGTGGTGTGCTTTGACGAGTGCAGTGCAGTATACTGTACAATCGCTGGCGTCCAGTGGATTTGCATTTCACAGTACTTGCCGCCAGTCCATGCCAAACGATGCACGTGTAGTTGAAGAGGTCTCGGCTGTATGGTACAGCATAGCTGGAAGCCAGCCCAAAGTCCACTGGATCTCTCCACACTGGACAATTTATCCAGACGATTGCGCCATCGTGTTCGGAGTCAGCGGATAACCCTCCCACCTATTTAACCAAACTTGGTTACGGTGTACACCCCTACAACGTTGCACCAAGAATGATGGCTGTTTGTAAAATCCCCTTAATGCAACTTTACACGCTCCTTTTTTTAGTGGTGAGTGGCCGAATGCCCTTCCATCAACATAAGTTTAGCCGACAGGCGGGAATGAGGGAGGAAGCCTATACAAAAAGCGACAGCAACAAGATCTCCGCCGACCAGACCCTGTCATCTCCTTCATCCACGCCTTCCGCGTGACTACTGCAACAGGGGGAAGGAAGCGTGTGAGGGACGAGAGGACGGGAGCATGAGCAGCCACGTGCGCCCGTCGCGCCACGCGCACGGCAAGTGGGAGGGCTTTGACACGCTGCACGCGGCGCTGCAGGGCCTGGCGTCCGCCAAGGGCACATCGCAGAACCGTATCGGCGCCATCGCCAAGCTCGCGCTCCAGTACGCCAAGGTACGTGAGGAGGCTGGTAGCATGGGTGAGAGCGTGTCTATGAAATCGTGCTGACCAAAGGGGTGTGTCGCGATGGAACACTCAGTTCTACAAGCACGTGGTGCACGACGTGGAGGTGTTCCTGTGGAAGGCCGAGCCAGAGCACCGACTGGCAGGTAGGATGGATGGTGAACCACCGTGTTGGCGTGGTCTAAATGATGGGGACTCACCAGTGACTGGGTCACGTGATGGGACGCAGGGCTCTACGCTATCGACGCCATTGTTCGCCAGGTTGGCCCCTTTGCTGCCTTCGTTGTCCGATAGGAAGTTATCATATGCTGAAGGTTGAGGTGGTTTGTGTTGATAGGGAGGGACCCGATCTGATGTGAGAGAGCAGTACGCCAAGCGGTTCGGCATTCGCCTCTCGGACACGCTGAACGCAGTCAAGGCCGTGCCCGCCGACTCGCAGGTTGGTGCTGTCAATTTTGTCACCGCCGTTGCTGAAGAGGTAGCTTTGTAGCGTGCTAACTATGTGATGGACACTGGTTGTTCGTATAGACCAAGGTACACCAAGTGATTGAGGAGTGGCAACGCCGCGGGATCTACTCGTCAAGCGTCATTGAGGCGGCCGGCGGCTACGACTTTGTTCTTCGTGATGAAGACCCAACCAGACATGTACGTCGCAATGGCTTCTTCTCTTGTAAAGATGAATACGGATCTCTTACTGACGCAACATGCATCTTGTACGTGGATCAGGACCGAGAACGCCACAGCCCGACGCACTCAAGCGCGACGCCGACATCATCGTCTGGGAAGCTGGCCTCGTTGCTGTCAATCATCAAGAAGAAGAAGGAGCAGGAGCACGACCACCCGTCGAGTGGCGCCACAGATCAAGGCTACCAACCCGGACGTGGCGATCGCCAGCCCCTGCACGACGCGTACGACCAGAGACGCAACGATTCCCAGATTGTCTCGCCCTATGAACAGCATGGTCAGCACTTCCAGAACCAGTCCAATGGTGAACTGCGTGGCCAAAAGCCGACTCAAGGGATTATGGGAGACGCGCCACCATCGATACTAGGCGCAGGACCGCCGCGAGCCGCAACTAGTGACGATCGTGCAAACGAATGGAACGACGACTCCAGCCGCTCAGTCAAGAAGCAGCGAAGCTCGCGTTGGGGGCCTCCAAAACCTGTCGGAGAGAGTTCCGCGGACAGCAGACCACCTCCAATTGTCACGTCAGCTCCAATGGACAACTACTCGCGTCCCACAGGTGACGTTGACTTTCGCCAGTCTCCACCGCGCGTCGACTCGCGCGTGTCTCCGTCGTTTCATAATCCACAAGATCCTTTTCGTCCGCCACCGAGCGATGGCCGTGGACCTGACTCGTACGGGCGCTATGACGGCGCTTCCTCGCAACTTCCACGACACAACGGGCCTGATGGCTCGGTAAATCACGGATTCAATTCTAGACCTGAGGATAACCGATTCGTACCGGGCAGCGGCCCCAACGGCGCTGGCCCGAGCCCAAGATTTGCGGACAGATCGAGTCCTCACCAACTGCAACAGAGCATGCAGTCCCCCGCTAACCAGCCGCCTGGCGGTTCGGGCGAGATCTGCCGCAAGTTCCTCGCCGGCCGGTGCACCTTCGGAGATCGATGCTGGTACGTTTCGTCACTGCGATGATGTTCCGGTTGCTTGTTGAAATGGTTGCCATGGTGTGCTAACGTTTGCTTGTCGGTCTCTATGTACTTGTTGCGTGCGCTTGCTGTACCCCTTGGATGATTATGTAGGCATGTTCACAACCCGCAAACAGCTCGGCCGCCTCCGCCGCAGCCTGTTGTGACTGAGCTCAAACGCAAAACCGTGCTGTGCAAGAATTTCCCGCTCGGAATGTGCCGCTATGGCGATAAGTGCAGGTACTATAACGAGAACCTATTTATTGACCCTCACGCCGCTTCACCGACGCTGTTAGGATGCTGGGCGGTGTATCAATGATGCGCCGTGCTAGCATGACAGGACCAATGACTGATCGGCTTGCGCCTCTACTTTTGTTGTTTGTATGTTTGCCCTCAGCTTTGCCCACGGAGTCGAAGACCTGGGATCTGTACGGCCGCAGTTGCCGCCGGTGGGCGGGTGGAACGCCTCCAACGAGTCGCCGCGAGGTCGGTGGAACCCAGCAAGCGGAGCCCCGCCTCCGACTGCTGGCAACCCCGCGCCGCAATCGTACCCAGTTCATCCATCAAGTAGTGCCCCCACTGGTTTCCCCCCTCAGCACCTTCCTAGACAGAACGGAGCAGGCGTGCCGCCTCCAGCTGTATTTAATGAACCTCAAGATGGCCGCGGAACGGCAGGTGCCCCGCCACTGTCTAATGGTGCTATCATTGGATCTGGCGCTCATCAGTTGGGCCCACCTCCGCCGACGCGCCTGCAAGCCCCCGCTGCCCAGTATGGCGCAGGGGGACCCGGTGTCGCGCCGCCGCCGTACACTCAAGGTCTGCGTGCTGTCGGCTACCCTGGTCACCCTGGACCAAACGGGATGAATGCCGGTCCAAGCGAAACGCCACCTCCGATGTATGGTGCTGCTGACAAGACATTGGGGGTTGCTGCGGCGAAGCCATGTGAAGCCACTGCGCCTGCCGCGAGACTAGACGACGACGATGAGCCTGAAGCGCCTGTGGAAGAGTTCACGCTGCAATACGACGAAGAAGACTAGCCGAGGTGCCTCATACCCAAGCAGCTGTACGGCAGAAGCAAGGCTGGTTCAATCAACGCACTGAGTCGTATGGGCAGGTATCGGATGAGCATGAGGTCGTTTGGTGCGTCGCGCAGATCGAGTAGGAACGTGTTGCACCCTGTACTTTCAGTCAGTGAGAGAAGCGCCAATACACACACTTTTTGACGTTGACAGATCTGCCATCAGTGATGCAATCAGACCATGGGTACTGCATTTGACCCGCCCTTGCCGTGCTCATGCCGCTGACGTCCAGCACAACTCGTAACGTGAGACTTGCTCTACTCACGAATCTAGGGTCAAGAACATGGGTACACTTTTCGTCTCGATAGCTCCTCCATTTTCACCAATCAAAAGCCTTGAATTAGAGTTAACGTTTCTTTATTGGCTGAAATAGAAGCACATTTAGATTTTTTCGCTTCTTTTCAACCTCAAAGCATAAGGAGCAATGCCGAGCACAGACGTCGAAATGAAGGCGCGCGCCCCGGCGACGGCGGAGGCGGTGGGGCCGATCCATGGCACCCCAGCTACTGCCGACGTGATTGACGACCCAGCGAGGCAGCGTCGCCGCTCTCGCCGCTGGCGGGTGGTCCCTATCCTCGCTGCGGTGTGCGTGGCGGCAGTGGTGGCGACGCAAATGTGGCGGATGAGCGCTCCCGACGGCGTCGGACTCGAGGCGGCAGCGGCTCGGTCGGGTCGTTTCAGCGCCGACATTCAGGCATTCAGAGACCCCGGTAGGTCCTCGTACAAGTTCGCGCACGAGTTCGCGACCAAGACAGTGTACTGGAACCAACGGACGGAGCGACCAGCGAATCGCGAGCTTCTGACTGCTCCTGCCGCGCGGCGACCGCGAGTTTTCCGACCCGACTTGCAGCTTGTGCAGACCCAGGTCGTGGCCCGCCACGGCATTCGGTGTGTACTATGACACTGGGGCTCTAGCGTAGATGGACGAAGACCCTTACTGTGTTGTATCTCATCCAGGTTCCCAACGAGCGGCAACATCCGGGAGATCCTGGCCCTGCTGGACAAACTGAAGCCGTTCGCTTCAGTACTCCCAATCTGGATGCGGAACTACAGTATTCCGTACAACATGGACGTGGAGGGCGAGCTCGCTGACGCTGGAGTGCGGGAAATGCGTCGCCTGGCCACTCGCAGTCTGCGCTCAGCGGGCCAGTTGAACCCGGTCGCATACACAGCAGACAAGTTCCAACTGGCGCACACAACTGTTCGCCGCACGGCCGAGTCTGCTGCCGCGTACGTCTCCTTTACTATGATGAGTCAGTTGCAAGTGGTGTGTTAATGTGTCATTTGATTTATGCCGTCGTCGCGTGCAACAGGTTTGCAGGCGCATACTTCTCCAACCCGCAAGATGTTCACTTCATAGAATACCCGGACAACAACGTACGTCCCGCTGTATACCTGTACCAACTGAAGTAGCTCTGACAACTCGAGCCTTGTTTCAGGACACGCTTCTGAGGTTCTTCGATCAATGCCCGCGGTACCAACGCGAGGTCAAGACCAACGCCAGTGCATTGGCTGAATCAGTAGCTTTCAAGAACTCGTCGCTGATGCTTCACGAAGCGACAGGGATGAAGCGCTCCCTTGGCTTGACAGACGAAGAGGTGACGCTCGACCCGAAGGATTTATCGGCCATTTTCACTGCTTGCGCGTGAGTGGAAGACATAATTTTCAGCGATGTGAGCGTCGAGTGACGGGGTTTACTGACGACGTGGGGTGTGCTGTAGGTTTGACTATGCGCTTTACAACGTCACGAACAAGTGGTGTTCGTTGATGACGTCTTCGTTTGTCGCCACCATGGACTATCTAGACGACCTCCACGAGTTTTACCTGATCGGTGGAGGTTACGAGATCAACTACAACATGGCCGCGCTGTTGCTGCGCGAACTGTTCTCGAACATGCGCGCGGCTGTCTCGGGGATGACTGATCTGCAAGGCATCTTCTTCTTTGCGCACGCGGAAACAACGCTTCCACTGGTGACGCTCATGGGATTGAGCGACCGGACGCCGCTGTTAGCGAACTTCTCGGCAAGTGAGATCAAGACTCGATCGTTTCGAACGTCGCGGCTGGCTCCGTTTGCTGCCAACGTTGAGTTTCGTCTGCATCGCCGAGGTGTCAACTCGTCGGTGCACATTGTGCAGGTCCTCGTTAACGGCCAGCAACGGGTCATTCCCGGGTGTGACCGAGTGTTCTGCCCGCTTGAACGGCTGGAGAAGCACTGGCGCTTCTACCTGGAGGAGTACGACTTCGGCCGGGATTGTCAATAGTGTGAGTTTTTCTCTTGTGCGAATGACGTTTACGCCGTTTGCTAGGCCCTTACGAGTGGCGAGTATTAGAGCCTTGTCACCGCCTGAGACGTCGCTATTTCTAAATGCCCTGAACCGCCGTCGCGACGCCTCCGGGTCACTGGCAGTGAACCAACGAACGATTCGAGCATGCTCGCGCCCTGATAGACTGCAGCAAAGATGATCATGATCGACGCCGGCGCGTACAGCCCAGTCGCAAGGGGCAGGAGCTCCTTCGTGAATCTGAGGATTCGCTTTCACGAGGTGGTCAACTTGCTGCACTGCCCCAGTGAGGGTCCTGGTCAACGGAGAATGTACATACGGACTACGCTCGAGCCTGGCAATATTGCAGCGGTGACAACAGTGTTCACAGATTCCGCGCAGTTTCCATTGGAGACAGCGATGAGTATTCCACCGTTGCTCTGCTTCGAGAGAGCGTCGTCGAGTGAGATCTTGGTCGAGCTGTGGCGCATCCAGGACGAAGCGCAGCATGAGCTGGTCGGGTTTCGCTCAGCGACAATTGAAAGCCTCATCGCAGCAAGTTCGACTCGTCTCACTCTCGCTCGCCGAAATGGCAAGGTGAGCATGACGAGCCTCACGGTTTCTGCGACGACGTCTCCTTGCTCTCAGTTCTCTGCACTGGCGAGCGTTTGCGCGAATGATGACATGGGCACCGGTGCGGTGAAAAGCACAGTACAGTCGGCATTTGTGCTAACTTTTATGGTGTTGGTGGCCGTCGGCCTTGAAGTAAGTTCCCTGCCGCGAACATGATCGTATCCCAGCGTTTTTAGATGATTCAATGTTCGTGTATGTCCCTTTGGGCAGGAAGATATGCAGCCGGTGGTGCTCGCTGCCCTTCAGAGTGAAAAAGAAACGTCTTCGTGCTGGAGCGACGTCGGCATAGTTGATGAAGAGATAGCCACCAAGTACATTTGGAACCACCAGTGCCAATTTACTCTCACTCAGCCAAGTATTCGTGATTCGGTACTGGAGCTCGGGATTTACAGCCATGGCGAAGACAAAGAAGCGATGAAGACATGCGTGAACGTAGCCAGTCTCGTGGAAAAGGATCCGCCAGTCTGCGAGTCGTGGATCCCGCTCGCTCGAATGAACGACACGGAGGCTGTTGCCGCTGAAGGCCCTCGTGTCCACATTGCTTGGCACTGGACGCTCATCGAGACTTGCAAAGTGGACCAGCTCCGTGTGGAGCGCACTACACACCAGGAAAACGTTGCCGAAGGCTCCGACCTCATCGATTCAAAGCAGCCAAAAGGACCTCCAAGTATACCCAAGCTGGCACTTCCGTCGCTTGCTTCGACGATCTGCATAGGCGTCCACAGTTTGTGCAGATTGTCAAGTGAGGCGATCAAGTGGATAAACAGGTTCGTCGCAGCGTGCAAGCAAGGCTCACAGGAGCTCTTGATACGAGCGCAGCTTGATTGTGGGCGAGACTCCCCAGTGTCCGAGTACTCAGTGCTGGGGTCAAGCATCCGAATTGTGTCGGATCACTGTCCTGGCCAAGTTTGCGCGATATTTGGCGATTCTTTCACCACCGCTCAACTTCCACTGAAGCCTGAGCTAGCAGTAACACTGTGCGCGGATGACTACCAGAGCGATCATCGTATTTACCAAGCGCTCATTAAGATCCGACCGAAAGCCTCGAAGCTTTGGAGCCTTTCCTCGTCATTTGCGGTCTCACCAGTCTTGCGCGAGATCTCTCCGTCAAGTCAGCAACTCGGTTGGAGGTTCGCGTTGCTGGATCACGAAGAAGTCGCTGCCGGTGAAGCCTTAACGACTGTTTCTTATGCATCACTCGAGTCCCACGGCTCTGCAGACTGTGAAATATCACCATGGATACACATTCTGCAGCCGCGTCGCGCTGTGTGTCAGCTGCGGGAGCTCGAACCGACGTCCAATTATGAGGCCGACGCGTCAGCGAGTACTCAGTCCCTCATGCTCCGGATCTGGACAAACACAACCGGCCGTCGGAGCGCCTGCGTTATCCCTGCGTTGTCATGGACCAGGGCAAGCGATGATGCAACTTCAGCGTCTTGCGTGCTGCCGGTCTATGACATCAGCTGTGAAGTGTTTCATGTCGAGCTTTATGAAACTCACGCCGATCACACCCGTCGATTGCTAGGCGTGGGGGCATTCACAACCGCTTACCAGGTCGAACCATTCCCAGCAACCGGGAGGCTGGATGACACGGTATTCGAGAAACACGTTGCGCTCATTTCGACCGGCGAACGCAAGAAACCAGTCGAGATAGCTAAAGCTGTCGTCCAAGTAGCCTTGACAGCCACCGACGACAACTCCGCGGCCACGTCGGAGTCGGTGACGATGGCGAGCGCATCCAGTCTGCGAGATGTTTCGTATCTAGTCGAACGATGTGAGAGCCAAAGCAGTTTGAGTCTGCATCTTGAGCAGCTCCAACTATTTCAACGGGCAACTCAACATCAAATTGACGCAGCATTGGTCGAATTGCGACTGTCCACACAAAGCCGATGGTCTTCGGCAATGCAATGGGCTACCGTCACGGCAAAGTCAGCTAGACAAGCGGTAGTGATTTTCAACGAGCATTTCGAGGCCCCAATGCGTTGGTCAGCGAAAGATCGCTGCCTCCCATACTTGCAGATTCGAGTCAAAGTAAGGCGGCGGCAACAACAGGAGCCGGTTTCATCCCAGTCAGCTCTATTCAAGCCTGGAGCCACGACAGAAACCAAGTCAGCCATACGCACACCGGTGAAACCTCATGGAAGCACCGTTCAACTGTCAGGGAACGGAAGCGAGAAGGGTGGTGCCAAAATCCCAATCACCTCTGCGTTCGAACAGTTCGATCTGGATCTGAGCGCTTTCTTCGCACAAGCAAGTGGCTGGACCCGCCTGTTCATCCCCATTGCAGACACCGCAAGCTCCAGATTCGGGGCTTCGGTGGAGGTAGAAGAGCAACCAGCGGCTGCGTTGCTGTTGCAGGTTCGAGTCGGTACAGACCGAGATCAACGATCAGTTCGAAGTGCCGACCCAGGGTTACTGTCTCCACCGCTGCAGTCAGCAGTACACGGAGATGTGTGCGTGCACCTCCAGCAAGCCAGCGGAAGCTTCTTACAGGCCCGAGATACCGAGACCTCGAGCTTCATCGTCACGCTAACGTGGATGGGGAAGTCGACCTCAACCAGGTAAGTCTATCAGCACTCTTTACGCCCATTGTGCCCCAGACAGCATTACGTCTACCATGTATTGATATGTCGGGCCATTACGGACTCTTGCACTTTTGTCATTGTCCACAGTCAAGTCAATCGCGGCGGGGACGGAAAACTCACATGGAACGAGCATATCGCACTTCCAGTCAAATGCGAAGCCGCGCCAATACTTCAGATCAGAATACTGAAGAGGACGGACAACCGTTTACAAGCTCCCGAGCAGCTCGTGGCGTCTGCAAGCTTCCCAGTATTCCATGCTCTATCAACAAAGCAGCATCTGATGCACTTTGAGCTTCCGCTCAGTGCTTCACCAGCTGATAATGCGCCAGACACTCGCGAAAAGGGTGTACTCGTCCAAGAGCAGCGCAGGGTTGGTATGCTGTCGATGGACGCCCAGTTCATCGAGCGTTCAGCAGCGATGGCTTTACCAAACAATTCGATCGAACTCGTTGTCCATGAGCTGCGAGGGATATCGCGATGTGGAGCAGATCCTGGCGCGGGTGCTCTTGTTAAGCTGGAGGTGTACGCACTCAAAGACTCCAGTGTCAACAAATGCCAGAGCATTTGGACGGCAAAGTCGTTCGTCGTCTCATTAGCCCACTCGAGTGCAACAACGACAGTAAACGAGCCCGTCGACTTGAGCTCATTCGAGATGCCGGACGACGGCAGCGCCGTTATAGCAGTCGGTGTGTCCAACATCAGTGGGGACAGCATCGGCTGTGCTCACATCCCGCTCCACAAGAACTGGAGAAAGCGACTTCTGTCACCGACCAGTCGTTCGAACTGGTACAAAGTCTTCGCACCCTCCAACGGCATCTGCAATCACTCCAACGATGCCGCTCTTCTCGTGAGTTTTCAACGAGTAAAGGAAGATGTTCTAGCCCAGCCGAGACCAAAAGAAGGAGGGGCCCTTTATTTTGAAGTGATACGAGCTGTCTCATGCCACGAATTTGACGATAGCGGTGCGAGCGTTGCATCTTTCGAGATATCGCAGGACGGGGTAAGGCGACGGACGCGAAGAGCAGCCTGGAGCAGCGCGAACCGAGGCTGGCAGTGGGAAGACGAGTGGATATCACTTCATCAAGTTGGAGTGGCTCCAGGAGCTCGATTCCAGTGTGAGCTCACCATCGAAGGAAGGACTGCACTCAGTCATTTGGGCGGGGAGTTTTATATTCCAGACAATATTCCAGCGGACGTCGCGCTGTCGCTGACAGAATGGGTTCCATTGACGGCCACTGATCAAACAAGCGCCTCCCAACCGGCTCAGGCATACTTGCTGATGCGGGTTCTTCATCTTCCGCCAGTTGCCGGTACCATACAGCTCAGCATTCGCAGGATCCAGTCCCTTGGGTGCGAGAGGACTGAGCTTCAGATCGAAAACTCGTTCCTGACCTGCACGTTTCAGAGCAAGACGTCCACATCATGTCTACTTGAAAACCAAGTGGGAAACACAGAAGAGACAAGCGAGGGGGAGCACGTTTCTCTCCGGATCCCATTCAGCACGGACGCGAGCGCCGCACCGCGGACTCCTTTCCTGATCCTTATGTGGATGGGACAGTCAAGAACGTTCGGAGAGGTGTGTCTGGGGAGCTGTGCGATAGAGTTAGCGGCATGCCTTCCGCCTCAAGCCCCGACAAACAACGATACGTCATGGAGCTGGTGCGAGTTTCATGAGCGAATGGACAGGTCCAGCGTCACTGCGCTTTGCCAAATGAAAGTCGCGTTTCAAGCCTCGCACCAGTCAGGACTACGACGGGCAATAGGGTCCAATGTTGCTCCATCGTCGATGCATGCCGTAGTGCGCGACAACGCTGAGACTCTGGCGATCTGGAAGAAGTTCTTCTACCTCCTTGATAAGGGCGGAAACGGCGTGGTCGATCTTGGCGAGTTCACGAATATGTTTGCCAGTCACTTGGACGGTAATTCTTCACGCTTGTCTGCTACTCATGGCTGTTTCGATACTAATTCATGCTTCTGGTGTGGTGTTCTTCGTAGATATGATAGCGACGAGCGACGGCAAGAAACTGTTGGCTCTTCTGTTTGATTCCGACGACAAACCTCCAAACTCGAATCGCCAAATTCGCGCGTTTTTCGCCGCGATGGACGCGGACGGAGACGAGGTAATCCATCCAAGCATATGTCACATGTTTTACATGCGCATCTAGCTGCTTCTTTGTCTAAGGTTGACGTGCGAACTGGTGTACTCTTGCTTTGCCGAAGCGGATTCAATGGGACGAGTACTTGGCATTTCTACGTCGACGGCAGCTTCAAAAGGAAGTGTTTCATCCAACTCAACCGAAAGCGCTTAAGAGTCTCAGCTGCGGCGCCCAAACCAGAGCTCCGAGTAGTACACCACCGCAACTCGATACCGCTGCGAGAAAAGAACAGCGACGCAAAAATCGGGAAGACCAGCGTACCAGCGCATCATGGGCGTCTGAAACGATCGCGAACTCTTCGAGTTCGTCTCACAAACGATCAGCGTCGCGGGTCTTATTGCCGATGTTGGGGAAGTCGGAGGTCGAGTTGAACGCTCAAGTAGCGGCGCTAACAGTAACTCTCGAGCTCGAGAAGCAAAAGTATGCCAAGCTGCACGACGACTGGCAAGCGCTTCACCGGTCGTATCAGCAGCTGCACTTAAAGCAGCAGAAAGACATGATTCAGGAGCAAGTCCGAGCCAAACGAGTGAGCGAGACTCTTGAGCGGCAAGAGGCACAACTCTGTGCTCGAGAGGCTCAGCGCAAGCAACAGCACGACGCGTCTATTGTCCTGCAGTCCACACTGCGGTCACGACTTGAGCAAAAGCGATATCACGGTATCAAGATGCACCGCACAAACGCCGCGACTACATTGCAGTGCTGGTACCGACAACGACGTTGCATTGATCATCTGAAGCAACTAAAAGCCGAGGAGAAGGGTCGTCGGATGCAGTGGCAGGCGGCTATACAACTCCAAGAGTTTGTTCGCTACCACCATTGTCGAAAAGAGCGCCAACTAATGGTGGAAGCACGACATCTGTCGGCCCGAATTATACAAAAGCTCGTACGTGGGATACTGGCTCGAGTGGCTTGGACAACTCATCGGCGGGCTTGCATCCTGATTCAGTGCTGGGCTCGTCGAATGCTTGCAAGAGTCGCTGCCAAGCGACATCGAGCCGCTGACACTGCTATACGCCGCTATTTCTACTTGTGGGTATGCAAACGGCGGTATCGAGTAGCAAAGATTAGCGTTGCCCAATTGCAGAGATGGTGGAGGCGTGTCCACGCTTGGAGATGTGAGCACTTGGAACAACTTGAAGCGGCGATCTCTATCCAGGCTGCTTGGCGAGGGAAGCTTGCACGAATGCAACCCCAGCACCGCCGAGCCCAACATCAGATCTTCTGTGCGCAGGTAAAGGCTGTCACGAACATTCAGGTCGCTTGGAGACGAGCACAACAGCGAATCCGCCTTCGCTTGTCAACCGAGGCTTCAGTCACGTATTCTGTGCTGACAGTTCGCCGGCAGGAAGTTAGCGGGGTGATCGATGACGCTCAAAGTAGTTTGGAGACTCCGGAAGCAGGGGATCTTCGCGTCACCGATCCCATGCCAGCAGAACCACATGACCGATTGTATCCGGTCCCCAATCAGTTACGAACCGATGACGGCAACACAGTTATTATCTGCGATAGTGCACCAGCCCGTTCAGCCGAAAAGGATGAAGAAGACTTCATTCCGGATGATCATGGCGATGAAGCTCTCCCACCAGACGAATCGGCACCAGTTGAGCTCTCCATGATACCCGCAGTAAACAGTAAACCCTCCAGTGTAGGCGAAACCTCCGAGCAAGTGTCGCCACCTTACTTGTTCATCGACGAGGACGTGAAGCAAGTCGTCCACGAAATGACCGTGCTGATTGAGTTCAACCCTCTTCACCCGAGCAAAGACACAACGGGTGAAGGCCAGCGATCAAATCAGTCGTTGTCGAGCGACCTCTTCGTTGACCTAGCTCCACCACATCAGCCTCATGAGCTCACCGGAGAGGACGACAGTTGTGCAAGCTTTTCAAACGTACGTGACAACCGCACGGATGCAAAAGCCGAGGAAATGAACGCGCATGTCGACGAAAGCGAGAATGTAGCGCCTCAAGAGCCTGTCAGTACGACGTCTCCACCAACAGCCCATGTACAAGACCACAGCAATGAGCCAGCAAGAGACTTGAGCAACGCTCCTGGAATGGGTCTCCCCGGCGAATTGGTCACCATTCAAGCGCTTCAATCCGTGGTAATGGATCTAGTCGAACAAATGATTGAAGCAGCGCCGAGAACACGGGGGGGCGCCTGTGTGCACACTGCTCATGAGGGCTCTGACATCTCCAAGTCTACGCTCGACGCGAGGGAATTTGAGCGAGGTCAGCCCTCTCTACAAAATACCACGCTCACTAAAGAAGGGAGTATCCAAGAGCAGCACGCCACTGAAGAACACGCCACTGAAGAAGGACCTCGGGCTACCCAGGAACTCTCACTTTCACCAATCTTGCCAGAGGGAGAAGCTGAATCTAGCGCGAACTCGTTGTCATCGCAACTCGACGGGGGCGATCTAGCTCATCGATCAGACGATACTGTCAGCATTGACGGGAGCCCATCCGCGGTGTCAACAACATCAGGTCCAGTAGAGTCTGGTACCGATATTAAGGGCAACACTGCCACAATGTCGTGTGTTGCGGCTACTGGCGCGAGTAATCCAGTGTCATTGCGTGAAGCAGTTCAACCGCCCAGCAATGGTGACTCGGATCTCACGGATCGGGATGATCTGTTATCCGAAAGCGAAGACGACCGTGGACCTCGAGTCGAGTCGAGCATCGACTCGAGTGATTTGATGTGGGATGCAGACGCTATCGCTGCTCCCCAAGGCGCAGCAAGTGCTGACACCAGTGGCAAGAGCCGCGACCCGGCGCCAGCCTCTCGCATGAACAGCGAGCGCATCCTGTCGGACCTGCGCCGCTTCGAGGAGTCATCCTGAAGCGGTGGTAGTCATTGAATGAGCTTCAGAAATATCAAAATCAATGCTGGAACAGGTACAGAGTGGCAACGAGCGAAGGATACGACAGTGAGGAGTGTATCTTTGCACTTCAACCAGGTCCACCAATGTTTGTAACTATGTGTCACCTGTCAAGTTCCCGTATTCATTGTGACAGGGCTTAGTCGCTTTGAAGTTGAGCCATTTACACTCAATAACACCGGCTTTGCACGCGACTGGCGCTTCAGATATCGATTCTCGCAGTGTCATGTTCTCTGTGTCCAGTCTTTGTGGCCAGTCCATTGTGTACAATGCGTGCGGTTGATGGTGGTATATCAACCGCGCGCACTGTATTGCGTAATCTTAAGCTGATGGATAAGATAATACTTTCCGCCAATCAAATCACGTTCTAAAACACCAGTTAACAATACGATTGGTTGAAAATCGACCGAAAGTCCGACGTGACCGTTGCACACGCGTGCAGTACCGTAATGCACAAAAATATCCGCGTCCGCGTCTCCCTCTCCAGGTGCCAAGAGCTACGCATGTATCCGACCCTCCAGCACTTCGCGATTCGCCTTCGGCCTCCCGGACGCTCCAAGTGCTTCCCGAGCGCTTCCTGCGCGTCTTCTCTTCTCTCCACCTTTGCTGCTGCCCCTGCTAGCTTATTGTTCCTCTCGGCCACGCCCGATCGACGATGGCGCCTGTTGAACGACATGCCGCGACCGAGGCGTCGCCGCTGCTGCCGGCCGTGCAGGACGACAAGAAGGCGGCGGCGTTCTCGCGCTGGCGGGACGACGACGACGACGAGGACGCCGCAGCGGCCGGCAAGCGCGGGCACCGCAAGATGGCCAAGCGGCAGATGCTGTGCCTGCAGTTCAGCCTCATCGTGCTGTTTGTGTGGGACCTGGCGAGCATCCTGGCGGTCGCGTGGATTGCGCTCGGCTCGCGCGCGTTCCTGAGCGCCGTGTGGCTGGTTGAGAGCCCATCGAGCGTTCGCTGGCAGTTCTGGGCGCTGCCCGTGTGGACGACGCTGGCCAAGGGCGTGCTCTTCTCGCTGGCCGCGCGCTTCCCCGACACGCGTGCCTGGACGTGGCTCGCGCACGCGCTGGCGCTCGCTTTCGTCGTGTCGCTCGCCATCGACTCGTTCCGCCTCGACGCGTTCTCCAAGCAGGACGAGACGCAGTACTCGCTCCGCGACGCCAACATCGCCAACTCGCTGCCGCTCATCTTCACGGTGCTCGAGGTCGTCAACCTCAACTACCTGCTCGAGTCAACGGCGTCGCCTCCTACTCCCGACAACTTGGACGCACCGATCGCTCCCGCTCCGTCCACGCAGCAGCAGCGCGGCATCTCGTTCGTGAAGCTCATGTACATCTTGAAGCCGTACTTCTGGCCTCACGGCATCATCAACAAGGTGCGCGCGCTTAGCACGTACATGGTGCTCATCATCTCGAAGCTTTCGAACCTGGCGTCGCCGCTGTTCATGGCGCGCGCAACGAACAACTTGCTGGTCGGTGACGTGTCAGGCGCAGTGACCAACATCGCCGTCTTCTCGGGCTTGACGCTCGTGTCCAAGCTGTTCAAGGAGGCCCAATCGCTCATCTACCTCAGGGTGAAGCAGACAGCGTACATTGAGCTGGCGACGCTCACGTACGAGCACGTACAGTCGCTGTCGTACGACTGGCACGTGCAGAAGAAGCTCGGCGACGTGCTGCGCTCCATGGACCGCGGCGTCGAGTCGGCCAACTCAGTCGTGTCGTACGTGTTCCTGTACCTGTTCCCGACGCTGGCCGAGTCGGTCGTGGTCGTCATCATCTTTGCGGTGCACTTCGAGCTCGCGAGTCTGTCGTTCGTGGCGTTTGCGAGCCTCGTTGTGTACGCGTACTTGACCATCAAGATCACGCTGTGGCGCAAGCAGTTCCGCGAGGCGTCGACGCGCCACGACAATGAGTACCACGACAAGGCCACGGACGCGCTCATCAACTACGAGACGATCAAATACTTTTCCAACGAGCGATACGAGGTCGAGAGCTACGCCAAGGTGATCGAGAAATACCAGCGCTACTCCATGTCAGTGCAGGCGTCGCTTAGCGTGCTGAACGGCACCCAGGCGATCATTATCCAGATCACGGTGCTCCTCGCGCTGGCGCTGGCGGCGCCGCACGTTGTGGCCAACAGCGACGGCCGCCAGCTCGACATCGGCGCGTTCGTTGCCATCTCCGTCTACCTGAGCAACTTGTTCCAGCCGCTCTTCTTCTTGGGCGGTATTTACAACATGGTGATCAACGCTGTCGTCGACATGAAGAAGCTGAGCGAGCTGCTTTCGGTCGAGCCGGATGTTGTCGATGTGCCTAACGCTCGAGAATTGTCGGTGTGCGACCACGCGGCGCGGAACGGTATCCAGATCGACTTTAGCCACGTGTACTTCCACTACCCGTCGCAGACGTCGGACTCGGGTGTCAAGGACCTGACGTTCACCATCCCGAGCGGCACGACGACGGCTCTTGTCGGCGAAACGGGGGCTGGCAAGACGACGATCTCGCGGCTGCTCTTCCGCTTCTACGAGTGCACGTCGGGCAAGGTGCTGGTAAACCACCAGGACATCGCCAAGGTGACGCAACACTCGCTCCGCCGCGCGATTGGCATTGTTCCGCAGGACACGGTGCTGTTCAACGACACGATCTTGAGCAACATCAAGTACGGCAACCTGAACGCCACGTTCGACCAGGTGGTCGAGGCGGCCAAAAGCGCGCGCATCTACGACTTCATCATGTCGCTCCCTGAGCAGTGGAACACCAAGGTGGGCGAGCGCGGCCTCAAGCTCTCGGGCGGAGAGAAGCAGCGCGTGGCGATCGCGCGTACGCTGCTCAAGGACCCGCCGTTCGTCATCCTCGACGAGGCCACGTCGGCACTCGACACGGTCACGGAGCAGGAGATTCAGGCCGCGCTCAAGCGGCTGCAGTCGAACCGCACGATGCTCGTCATTGCCCACCGCCTGTCGACCGTACGTCTCTTTGCTGTTCCTTGCTCCGCTGATGGATTACCGTGCTAACTATTCGTTGTTATTGTGTCTTCTGCTCACTGCAGGTGCGAGACGCGCACCAGATCATTGTGCTGCGTAGCGGAGAGATCGCCGAGCGCGGGACCCACGACGAGCTCGTCCAGGTGCCCGACGGCATCTACGCGCGCATGTGGAGTGCGCAGCGCAAGTCCGAGGTCTCCGCCGACGGCGCCGCCGCCAATAACGAGCGCGACGCGTGAACACATACAGGAACGTGATCCATGCCGGCGAATTTTGGTTGGTGTGTGAGTGATCGCGATACCACTCCCTCCTGTTTAGATCGGGCTTCATAGTCTGTGTATGTTCTCTATTAACATCTCAAATACAACACGAATGTGGCACAACGCCATCTCGCTAACAAATCCAAGTCACTCGTGCTGCGCGCCGTGGTCTTCGTGTTCGTCCTGCTCGTGCTCTTCGTCGTGCACCAACTGCGACAAGTTGGACGAACTGCGAGTGAGCTGCATCGTCGACGGAAGTCGGAAGATCGGGTAGGACGTCGGCAAGCGGTACTGTTGGTGTTGCGACCAGGACCGCTCCAGTGTCGCCCCCTTGGTCACCGACGGCATCGAGCTGGGCGAAGCCGAAGGGTGTTGGTCCGAGCTGATCGCGCTGTTCATCTTGGTGAGCAGGGATCGCTCCTGCTGCTGAAGCATGGCGCGCACAAACAGCGTCTTTGCGTCGGGCAGCGCGACCACGTGCTTCTTGAGCAGCATCCCCTTCAGCAACCCTGGTGTGCGCTGTCCGTGCGGCCCAATGCCTCCACTGCTGCCGCCGCCACTGATAGCGCCGCTACTACTGCCGCTCTTGAACTCGTCCTCCATGTAGAAGATCGTCACAGTCTGCTCGCCCGGCGTCTTGCGGCAGTCCACCATGATGACTTCCTCCGCGAGCAGCTCCCACTCCACCTCGTACTTCTGGCCCGATGCCTTGACGTCCAGGAACAAAATGCGCTTCTTGGTGACGAGCAGACACTTTTGCTTCAGGTCGACGTGTCCGAGGTATCCATCCGCACGGTAGCGGCCACCGCGGATCTTACGCACAATCTCCTCGCCAAGCGATTCGACGTACGAGTAGACCTTCAGCCGCTTGGTGCGAAGGTCAATGTGGCGCGGCGGACGCACTCGCACGAGCAGCGCCTTGGTGTTTGGGTCAATCGCATCGCGAAGTGTGGCTGTAGTCGTGGCCGTAGCCAGCGACAGACCCAGTAGCGGCTTGAGTACGAGACCGAACGCACCGGCCATGAGCCCGGGGAACACTCCGCGCACACCGTGAGCCTCGACTGAGTGGATGGGTGCGACTACGACTCCAGAGATGCCTTGCGCAACGCCCTGGAAGATGTTGCGCGTCGCCGGGTAGCCCGTGTAGTCGTCCAGCTTGAGGCACGCCTCTGACAGCCCAAGCGAAAAGGCCGACAGAATGCGCGTGTTAAAGTCCAGGAACGTGTACACGGACGCTCGAACGAGCGAGAGCGTGCCACGCCCCATGCCGAATGCGAACGCTTGCGGGCTCTGCAAGTGAGGAAAAGGTAGGTTAGTCGATGCTGCTCACATTACGAATGCCTGCAAGAAATTAGTACCTGCGTGATGCCATGGGCAGGCTCGTAGATGAAGTCTTGGAAGCCACCGCGCAAGTTGCGCCACGCGATCATGGGGTTGCCCAGCACGTCGACACTGCCGAGAATCACGTACGCCTGACGCAACGCCTCGCTTTGGTAGTGCGACACGAGCCGCGTCGCCAGAGCGTCAGGCTGTACGAACGAGTTGTGGATGTGCAGCGCGTTGAGGCTGAAGGGCGCATTCGCGATCTTGGACAGACTCGTGCCAATCGCGTTCAGGATGAGCCGTAGCGGGCCCACTGGCACGCTCGTCGCATCTCGCGACGAGTCTGCGAGTACGCTGGACAGGGAGGCAACATGTCCATCCACCATCGCGCCTGCGCTCGCTCCGAACGAGAAACTCACCGTTGCCTGCAACAGCCATCACAAGAAGTAATCAGCCAGGCAGTCTCAATGTCAATAGCAAGGATAGATACCGCACAAGTTTAGCAGCACGTACCCGAATAGCGCCGATGCGGAACTCTTCGAAGTACAACTTCTTGTCGACGTTCGCGTTCCGCTTCTGGTGGTGCGTCGAGTGTTTGGTGGCGACCGAGTAACGCTGGATGTCCGAAGCCAGGCCGCTGGGTTTGCGGCGCATGCCGGCCTGTTTGCGCACTGACGGCGTGTTGGGTGCTGTTGATGGGCCGGCAGACGTCGTGCCGTCTTTGTGGACCGACTCCAGAATCTGCACTGGGACTTCGAGACTCGAGTTATAGTCCAGTAGCAGCGGCTGATTCCGCGCGTGCCGGGTCAAGTCGCCACCGTGGTCAATACCGACGGCAACGGTCGGGCGCGTGGCGTTCTTCTTGCTTCCAGTGTTTCCGAACGTGTTCCCATGGTTCACAAGCGGCAGCAGCTCGTACAGAAGCGAGCCATCGATGCGAACGTGGACCGGAAGCATCGCAGCGCTGAAGTGGCGAATGAAATTGATCCCAGCGTACTCGTCATGCTTGACCAGCGTGAGCTGCAGCGCCGGAGAGTTCACAACCTGACCATTCATGATGCGCGACCTCGTGTACGGGTTTGAGAACCGAAGCAGCACAGGGTACGGAGTCATTTGCAGCTGGTTGTCGATCTGGAGGTCGCTGACTTCGAGGCGGCAAGCGACGACACGCGCGTGACTCTCACGCTCCAATCGGGACATGGCGGAACCAGTGTCTTCCGCGTACGCAGCGCTCTTCTCTTTGTCCTCGTCGCTCATTAGCAACTCGACGACGACGTTTGAGACGCTGAGATACAACAGCTCCTTCGGCACGCCATCCACGACGGAGATACCTATGCCTTGCAGCTGGATGGTAGCGTGCAGCGTCGGCGAGGACACGAACCGAGACAGGAATCCTTCGCGCTCCTCTTGGTCGATCGGGATCTCGCCCTGCCTGGTCAAGCTGTTGTCGCCTTGTTCACCTCGAAGTCGTGTGTCGGTAAAGCGAAGTACTCGAGTCGGGCCATCCGCGAGGATCTCGATACCCAACGTTCCTGACAGCGCATCAGGATACTGTTGGATCTTGTCGAGCGTGAACATGCCGATGCGCAACGGTCGACTGTTGTCTCCGGCGGCGGATGGGAGCATGTCGACAACCAGCAAGCGTTCTTCGGTGGGTTCGTCCCACGCGTAGTCCAAGCTATGATGTGGCAGCAAGATTTCACTCCTCCGCACGCGATACTGGTGGATTCGAAGCGTCTCCAGCGAGTAGTTCTCGATCCGATACGGTGGCGCTGTTGTGCTCTCTTCGCGAAATGTTGCGCAGATACACGACGAGTCGAGCTTCAGCGTGATTCGCACGAGTTTGTTCTCGCGCGTCGACTCGTGACGAACACGAACGACGTATTCGCCAGACTCAGTAAGTGGAACGGCTCCGCTCCACGTCCACCCGAACTCGGCGATGCGGCAGCGGATTGTGCGCGACTTGGCGAAGCGGAGAGTCCAATGGAAGTCCGCGTATCCATCCGCGTCCAGCAGAACAACCGAGTTCATGCCTGGCATCACCGGTGCATTCTGTAGTTGGTCCGACGGCCCTCCCACCTCGATCGCCGAAGGCGTAATCACCTTCGCTGACGAGTGGCACACTTGGATCGGGCATCCCATCGAGTTCACCAGCATGAACCGCGGCGTCAGCATGATCACCTTGGTGCGCGAGTACTGTCCTTTGGCTGGCGTGATTGAGTAGCCAATGCTGTACTTGCGGTCGACCCCGTAGTCTTCAGCCTCAATCTCGCCGACAGTTCCCGTCTGATCCAATACGAACGGCTCCGACCACCTGCGCTGAGTTGAATCGCTAGCATCTGCCAGCGAGCCAGCCCCATCATCCGTTACTCGCAAGCGCACACATCCCTTCTCCGATCGATGGTCCGAGTAGCACGCTTGCAAAACTTCCAGCTGCCCCAAGCTCTTCGAGTCGTCGACAGATTTGGGCAGCAAATCCAGTAGCCCCTTGACGGGCGGGACACTCGGGAGCAGACAAGGATGTCTCCGCTTACGCTCCACATCTCCATGATCATTGGACCGTCGTCGTCCGTCCCTTGGTTGATCCGCCAGCCGTATATCCTTTCGCGGAGCGTCTTTCGATGACTGTTGTCCGAAGACATTTGCGTTCACCAGTAGCGGGTTGGGCTCACGTCTCGAGTACTTGACTCGCCTCATCTCTTTGAGTAGAAGCTCGTCGCGATCAAGTCGCTTCTGCCCTGCTAGTAGCCTGAATATCCCAACAACCAGAGAGAAATAGATTAGACTGAGCTCTCACCCGCAGAGAAGTGGAAGCAAGGAACCTACATGGTCGAGTGTTCGTGGCCGGTTCGTTCCTCGTCGAACTCGTACTCCAGCTTCAGGCCCGTCAGGTTCACGATCCAGTACGGAACATACAACAGGATCTCGCGGCACCTCCCTTCGCTCATGATGATTTCCACCGTGACGTACAAGAGCGCGTCCGTCACGAGATCTTTCATCGGAATCCGCGACATGACGCTCATCTTTCCATCAAGCAGCAACGGCTCGCTCCAATCAAAGCCCTGCATGCGGATGCGAAGCTCCAGCGGCGTTTCACCATCCGACAAGTGCCAAATGAGAGAGTCCGCGACATTGATGGTTCCGCGCTCGCGAATGCGTTGCTGCGTGTTCTCCCATCCCATGTTGACCCCTGCCGAGCTGGCATTCTCGTTCTCCACTGTGGGCATCCACTCGCTTGGGGTTGAAAGGCTGTAGTCTATCAGCCCAGCCGTCAGATTGTGCAAAATCAGCGGAGGATGGAACGACAGCGTCCGGTGGTACAGCGCTCCGCTCGAACTGGAAACGCTTCCAGTCATGACGAAAGGCCGAACAGGCCGGTCGCTGAAAAGTCTGTGGAACTTGATCGAGTACTGCGTCGTCCCAGAGTCGTCTACAGAGGAATTGCCCTCGTTCGCCGACGACGCTGGTCGGTCAAAGACTGGAAGGTAGACCCGCTCCTTGGCGTACGCCTTTGGGGGCAAACTCCGACTACTTCCGCTTTCCGTGGCATTGTAATCCGGAGGACGGACAAGAACATAGCCTTCACCGAGCGAGACGAGGTGCACTGGAACAGGAACAACCGACGCCGCCTTGACAACTGTCTTCCAGATCGGGATGATGTGTCCCTGGTGACTTCCAGATCTCCACGCCGTTGTGCCACCCCTTCGTTGAGGAGGGACAAACTCGACCTCGAGGTCCGACGCAGTCTTGTTTTCCATCAGCAGAGTCGACCGCACGACGAAGAATTTGCACCCTCGCTCGACCACGACATCAATGACGACCTCGCACTTGCGCATAATCGTCGACGCGAAATCAGCTTCGTTGTCAACCAGCGCATACATCCGCGAATCGACCTGGTCCACAGGGATCGGTGTCTCGCTTTGCCATCGCTTTCGATCGTTTGTCAGCGCATCGCTTGGGTATTCCTCCTCCACAGCAATGAACAGCTCGCGCTCGTGGCTGTGATGACTCTGGTTTCCTCGATTCACACGTTCATCGAAGTCTCCGAAGCGAAGGGGCTCTTCTCCACCAGCAGACAACGATCGTGGACGATGCGACGCGTTCCAGTACTGCATGGGCAGTCCCGTATTGTTTCGAATCCAATACGTCGAGTACTCGCGAATCTCCCGTGGATCTCCACCCTCGTTCACGACCCAGCTCCACGCACGGTTGGCGGCGGTCAAGTTCGCAACGAACGCGTCTGTCAAGTTAAGCTGAAGGGATTCTTTCGAAGTCACCTTCAGCTCCCACGCAGACGTTCTCGATGGGCTCTCTGCCACTCCACCACTGTCGGCCTCGATGGACGGCAGGCTAAACTTGCGAGAAAGACTGACGCCAACACTCCACGGCTCCAGGAGTGGCTCGGACGCAACCAGACGCAAATTGTGGTACCAAGCTTCAAGTGTGCAGTTCGCCGAGACTTCCACCGACGCGGTCGAATCGGCGCGAGCAGCAACATCGATCGCTTGCGTGCGCACGCCCACGACTGGCGACTCCTGATCAACGATGTTGTTGATAAATCGGAATTGCAGTCCCCCGAGGTGCATCGATCCTTGCAGCCTCATCTGTAGCGCTTGAACACTGTTTTCTAGTACATCAACCGCTCCGCTTGAGTCGAACTCGTCGTGGTCGTGCCTCGAATTCTCCCGGGGCGTCTCTGGAAAGGATTCCCAATCTTCTTGCTCGGACGTAACGGTAGGACTGGCATCCACCATTTGCCGCAGCCGCTCCTCAGCCTTCACAACGTCGCCCAAACCCACCGCAATCTTCAGGAGCAGCGGCATGTCGCGGTATGACACACGAGACACAATCTCATCCACGCGAATGCTAGGCGCACACGCCAGCCATTCCGCCCACTCCGCCGGCACGTCGCGAAGGAAACCCAACGCTACGCTCGACTTCTTGCTCAGTCGCTGGTTTTCACTGTTTGACTTCGGCTCAAGAGGTTCGAGGTCACTTCCCGATTCGGCAGTCTCATGTTTCTGGTAGCACCGGTCAACTTGAAGCGTCGCATCCACGTCGAACTGTTCCACTAGTGTCCACGGGAAGTTGGCGTTCTTCAGAATCGCAGACGCACGCTCAAGCGATCCAAGAGGGGAATCCATCTGGACCTCGACGTTGGCCAGGCTCAGGAACGCGGTAGCCAGCCGCTCGGAAATAACTGTTGTTTTTGCGTCGTTGTCTGCCACGTTTGACGTATCGACACCGATGTTGATCGCCGTTGACAGCATGCACCCAGCAGCGTCGGCTTTCCGATCCGTCGAGACGACCCACAACTCCATGTTTGCGAGCTCGATGTCGATCTTCATGATCGGCATGGGTCGCTTGGCCAAATGCACACTTCCATTTGTGTGAGCATCGGAAGACGAGGAGTTTTGATCAGAGCTCCGACCCTTTTCGACGATCGTTTCCGGCTGGTTGCTGACAATCCTGCTGTCCCGCGCGCTGGTCGTACTCAGCATCCGCTGGAGCGGGGACATGAACGCGGACTTGACAACATTCATTTCGTCAATCAGCGACTCGGTTAGACTGTCGATCCTGGAGCGGTGCCGAGCTCCGAACCTCGCCTCCGGCTGCATCCCGCGTAGATCATCCATCTCGAGAGCGGAGTCGAGGAAGCCAGACTTCCCGAGGCGTGATGGTTTGTTAGCCATCATCAAATCCTGGTCGCGCTGCAGTTGGATCCACTTCTGGTTCGCAGCCGCGAAAACATCAAGCGCGAAGTGCTCCAACCGCAGCGCTGTCCGCGACAGCAGCATAAACCGAACCGATGACACCAGGATGTCAAGATGATGCTGATCCGCTGAGGTGCTTGCTTCATCTTTATCGCTGCCCGCGTGGACGACCAGAGTGCCCATCACCTGAGGCTGCTCGACCAGAGACTCGGGCGAGTTTAGGTTTGATGCGAGGGCGAACAAAGTCGCGTGCTCGACATCTCGCAAGATTGGGGCATCAGGGACGAGCCCGACGAGGTGCGTCAGGTACTCCTGTGTGACAGTGCAGGCATCCGAATCAGATCTGTTGGACCGTTGAAATAAACCATGAGTGAACTTACCGTTTGGTCCGCGACGCGATCAGAGATTGACGCTTCCTTCAAGGAGAAATCACACCTGAAAGTCGTCCCATCGGCCGCGATATGGTGGCCTCCCAGGCCAATGACCAGATGCACCTGAAGCGATGCAAGCGACAATTGACCAACTGCAACTTGATCCTCCTGGAAAGGCACCATCTCGGACTTTTGCCACGGGCCATCGTCGCGAGGGTACTGGCGCTGATGAGGGGAGCCGAGCTGAATGCCAGCGAAAGTGGACCCACCGGCACTGTCGCGAACTGAGCTGCTGTCTTCCGTGTCAAGAACGACTTGCTTCATCCAGGCTTCGAAACTGTTGTGAGCGTCTGAGCTCGACAGCATGAGAATCTTGAACTCGTCCAAGGAGCATCGCAGAGACCACACCCCGGCGGCAAGAGGTGACTTCCCGTCATCAGGATCCGACTCTTCTCCGGCTTCATCGTGCCGGTGCGGGTCGGCGGCTTGTTCTCGTTGCAGCTGCTGCTGGATCTCAGCGGCGACCTCTTGAACCGGGAGGACCGATCCGTAATAAACGTCGAGCAGCTTACACACGTTGGCGTCACTGAGATTCAGGCATATCGGCGAGATCGATACACCCAACTCAGAGGTCATCTGAGTTCCGGCAGATCTGACCGGCATCGCTACCTGGACGTCGAACCCCAGTGGTTCGAGAATCAACGAGCGATGGGGCAATGACGACACCCTGAGATCGCTGACACGCAGACCGATGTTCAACACACGACCCTCTGAACCGGGGAGTACGCCCTGGTTCACCTTCGCCGATAAGACACCAAAATCCACCTCGGCGCCATCGCTGTTGTCTTGCTTCGCCAAACTATCCGACGGACTGAAGCAAAATGAGGGGAACACAATGCACGGATGCATCAGTGTCAACTCGAAATCAGCCTGGTCGAGGATGCTTGGCAGCGGGATGCTTGCTTGGTCACCATCAGGGCCATCACAATCTTGTTTCTCATCATGTCGCTCGTTCGGACTCGGCCCGGGAGACTGCTTTCGCTTCGGTAACGTTCTCGCGCCCCCATTGGCTTTGTTTGAAGGGTCTACTGCGTCGAAGAATGGCGTGGACAGTTCGGGTTGGAGATCAAGTCCATTTAGCGCTGGTGAAGAGAACGTCAAGTCGTCTGATGACGACATCGAGTCAGATCTCCCGCGCTTCACCTCCGCGACTTGTACTGCGAGTCGCGAGCGAAAATGCGCACGCAATGGTCCATCAAGCACAAAGGTTGCCATGCTCTCAATGAAGTCTGGGCTGAAAGCGAGGCGAGCTGGTTCAACCGTGGCTGTCAGCTTCGACCTCTCCTCGGGGACATGCTCTTCGCTTGATCGTTGGGTTTCACCGGAGAAATCGTTTTGGGCGATCGAGCACTCGAATGATACCAACTTCGACGGTCCGTCAGGCGCACGCCCACCCTTCGAGACTTCGAGATGGCCAAAGATCTCCTTGAAGGTCGACGGCGCGGCCGCCATTTCGCGACTTCGCGCGTAGCCACTTGCGTCTCCGTCTTCCTCTCTCCTCCTCGTCGCGAGGTCAAATACTTTGACGTCGCCAAGCGAGCCAGCCACGTTCACTCCACATTGACCAGCTAACCTCAGTTGGCACTCCGACCGCAGAATCGCAACAGATGCAATAGGATCACTCCGATCGGAGAGGCACACGGACACAGAGTGCACGCGAACGCTAATTTTCAGTGCTGGCGGCACTGGCACGACATCTCCCATCTGCTTGACGGCACTCTCATGGGTCTTCTCGTACAGGTCTTGACGAGCACGCTCGAGATCAGCCCGCACCGACTCGGTCAAACTGACAGGAAGCTTGTACTCATCTTTGATCGCAGGCGTGAGCTCGAGGGGTGGGAGGATGTCATCCATGGCTGCCTCCGCGGCCGAATATCCTCTCGTAGAAACTGGTACGAGCGTTACTTGGGAAGAAGCATCTTCAAACAGCTCGATCAACGAGCAAACGTACGATTGGTCAAAGAGAAGCTGGATAGAGCCGAGCTGGACGTCCAAATCCCTCAGGACCTCCCGTCCGGTTTGTTGGTCACTCACCGAGCTGTACGCAAGCTCTAGCAATTGCTCAGGCACAGAATTGGCGCGGCCGTAAGCATCCGATTGCGAGTTCCGATCAGCGCGCTGAATAGAGATTACTCGTTCTCTTTGCTTCCGCGGTCGAGCACGCAGATTGCCGTAGCTTGGGAACTTCACACCGCGCCGAAGTGGCTCCGTCATGGAAAACGGCGCTACGATGGTGGGGCACGAAAAGATCAAGTACTGCGCTGTGCGCCCGGTTTCGTCGATATTGTCCTCCACTTCGAGTGACAGCAAGCTCACGCTCAATTGCGTCGACAGTGTTTTCTGGCCCACACGCGCTCGGAACCCCTGGAGCTTGATCAAAATGGCGCCGTTTTCGCCATTATCCTCGTCCACAGCATTCGTCGACTCGTCGTAACCGTTAGAAGCGTACGGCACGAACGAAGAAGAGCGCGGCTTTCTCAGCTTGATCGACACGAGTGGAACTGTGATCGTGCACACGAAGAGCCGGCGATCAAGCAGCTCCGTAGACGCTGACGAAGTGTAGGCACGCGTCTTTTTCCGCAGCCCCATGGTAGGTCGCGTCCGAAGACTTGACACTTCTGGATTCAACAGTGAGCCAGGATCGGATAGATCGGACAGAAGCAAACCACCATCACGCTCCACATTTTCCGCTGTCGCCGGTGCCGCTGCACCTGCGTTCCAGTCGACGTTCCCGCTTGTAATACTGAACCATGTGTCGTCACTTTCAACACTGGACTCGTCATCAGAGACGCTATCGTTGTCGAGATCCACGGCGGGCGCACTACGCTGTGACACGCTCAAGTCGCCGTCGTCCAGCATAAACCTCCGTAGCGATGTCGATGTCAACGCGCCAAAATTGCCAAGCGCATTGATCTGCGAGTCATCTTGCCCCCGCGAAAGGCCTCCGTACCGCTCGCCCGGCATCAGCTCGCTTTGTGCCGACTCCACACTGGATTTTGCTGCTGCCACGCTGAAGCGATCCAGCAACAAAACAAGCTGGTAGTACTTATCAACCGACATGTTGAATGTCAGCGCTGGCAGGTCAGCGTGGACAAACAGCCGTGTCAGCGTTGCATCCAACGGCAGGATCGACGTGCGAACGGTGACGTTGATACTAAACCGCTCAACCAGTTCGTGCTCGTGCTCCTGGTCGTAGATGTCGTGATAGTACGGAGGCAGAGATACCGATGGGTAAGTCATACCCGAGCTGAAGCTTCCCCCGGTGGTAGCGCGACTTGTTTTCCCGTACGGGACCAGCAGAACATGAACGTTGGTGATCGACAGGCTGAACTTGTCGTAGAACTCCTCCTTCCAGCGGATCGCGCTTTCTCCTCTGTCTGCTTCGTCGTACAGCTGCTTCACAAACGATGTGCTGGACGACAGAGTTGGGGAGCTTGGAGTCATCAGCGCAAGTGCCGACATGCCAGGCCGTCCTAACGAAGCTGTACTTGGCGGGTTGAAGTTCATGGTGTCACTGTCCAGCTGGCTAAGCCGGTCCGTCCGGAAACTGATGTGACCCAAATCGATCACCAAGCGCGAGCAATTGTAATCCGTATCGCTCTCCGGGATGATGATCACTGGCGCCTGAATTCGAAGATCAACTGACACGGCGACGCGGTTTGCCATGACATAGTTGAGCTTCGCTTCCGTGCGGGCTTTCAAGTTCACGATGTCGTTGAACGAGGCGACTTCGAGTTCCGCCCATAGTCCCAGTTCCTTTGGTGTATCGAGGAAGCTCGAGAGTCGACCCCAACACCGCGCAGTCGGAGACAGCACGATCTCAAGAGGCTCCATATGCACAAACAATGCCGCATCCGCGTTCGAGTTGGCTGGGTTGGTTTCGAAGCTCATCAGGAACACGACGCCAGACAGCTTGTTGACGCTGCTTTCGTCATTGTCCGCACCTGGGCGAATTGTCTGCTTCCGGCTGAGCAATCGCGAGAACGACGAGCTCTCAGCGCTCTCATCGAAAGCTTCGATCGACTGTAGCGACACATCGAACACCATGGTGTCATCTCTCGCCACGCCTGCGACCTGGAGCTGCGAAAAAGTGCCAAGTAAGAAATCGGTAGGAGAATACTTGCGGCCGTAGCTTGGGTCGTCTCGCTGTAACGTCCGCTTGGTTTCTGGATCGCTCGCCAGCGTAACGGAGCCACGTTGCAAGGTCACAGTCACACGGAAGAGCTCATTCGCTTCACCTTGCGAATTATCGTCACTAAGCTCTGACGGATCGTCCTTCGTGCCGTTGTTTTTCTGATGCTGTCGCTTCTTGGAGCGCTTGGAAGGCTCGTACTCCAGAATTTTGAACAGTTCGCGAAGCTCGACATCAGGAAGCACACGCCTTGGAGCACCATCTTCTTCAGTCGCCGACGGAGATTCTGCCAGCTTCGATGTCCATCCAAACATCCACGCTCCCCACGTCCGGTATTTTTCTTCTGTCGGACCACTCGATCCGGTCACCTCAGTATCCATAGATTCAGTGTCGGAGAATGCTGGCGGGTGCAACGGCGGCACAAGAGCCGAGCGAGGACGTCCCATGCGCACCAACTTCGCAATTTCCAAGTCGGCCAGGTAGCGGAAGAAAAGAATGTCCTCCACGGGTCGCCGCTTCTCGATGTCTTGTAACGCGATCTCTATCTCAGCCATGCGGTATGGAGATGTTACCGATCCCGTGTCAGAGCTCGGAGAGAAGAGCTGTTCACCACTAGTGCTCAATCCATCGTCATCTCTTTCGGCGAATTCGTCTTCTGTATCCGAGAACACGCCAGGATCACGGTCTTGATCAAGATTGCACTTCGCTCTTTGAATCCACAGCGCCACGTACTTCTTGCGATCTTGCCGACGTTCCTTCATGTACGACCATGACCACCGTCGCTGCTTGTCCCTCACGTCGCTGACGACCGCATTTATAGTGTAGCGCCACCACTCTCCAGGCCCCGCATCAAACACCGGCGATCGTGGCCGGAACTTACGATATTGCTGGTACTTGGCGTAGTGGTCGGGAGCTTGCAGCGTTGATGCCAAGTACAGCAGATCGCAGTACTGCGACTCCTCCAGCCGGAATGCAACTTCCGGAATGTTCACATCCACTTCAAATTTGGGCATGCCTGAGTCCGAGACATCGCGATTGACGATCAAGCGCGCGCTGGCATCGATTGGCTTGAGCAGAAAGTGGTGCTGCTGGTGCGGGGGATACAGCTGCAGGTGCTGGAAGTGCCGGTCGTCAAAGCGTTTTGGGATCGACCGGCTGAACGCACTCGAAAACTCGCTCAACGAGCACGTGGCGAAGTCAATCTTGTGGTCACGAATCACTTCGCAGTCGGGATTCAGGTACACGCTCAGATGGTTCAGCTCGACTATCTTGAAGATGCGCGGCTCGTTGCTCACCGACGTATCGACATACGACGGCTGCCAGTTGGAGTTCGTCGACTGCATACGCATATCATCGCAGCAATGTCAAGGATTAGTGGCTGGGTAGGACCTGAGTGGCAATATCTATGCGACGAGCGTACCTGCACGTGGACCGATTCGATTGCCACGCCGACCGCAAATGGGTGGTCGCCAGTGTGATGGTCTTCAATGCGCACGTGGATTCGTCGAATGTGAAGCTGCACGTTGAACACAGGCAATGCCATTTAGACACAGCGGACGGGGGTAACATAGCGCACCACCAGGCCACCCACCTCCACATTGTCGATGATCTTGTTGACCAGGCGTGCGGCGAATCCGTTCTCGGAGCCGTCGGCCGCTTCTTCCTCCTGCTGCTGCTTCTTGGCCTGCGCGTACAGGCTCTCTAGGATCTTCTTCTTGATGGTGAACTCGTTCATCTCCATCATGACGGCCTCGATGTCTGCTTCTGTCTCTACCATGAGGTACACATCGTCGACAGTGGCGACGACCGAGTCCGACTGCAGGCGGTTCCACGGGATCTTGAGCTCGATGGAGCCGCACATGCCGCGCACGAGCCGCAGCGCTAGGTGGTCCAGCACGTCCGGCTTGACCTCGAGCTCGTGCAGCACCACGTAGCCAGACCAGACGGCCACATTGATCTTGTCGCTCGAGAAGCACCGCGCGTCCACGTAGTTACCCAGCGCGCTCGTCAGCAGCCGCGTCACGAGCGTCTCGAACATGGTAACGCGCCGCCCGTTCTGCTCCGCCGGTCGCCCAGCGCGCGCTCCGACGCCCACACGTCCAGGTGTCGGCCTTTCTCGGGAAAGCGTCCCGGTGTATGCTGGTTGTCGGGTTCCCAGCACCCAACGTCCACCTTGAGACGCAATGACCTGGAACAAGAATCCAGCCACCTTAATTTGGGCTTTGTGTTGGTGTAGCATGTACCACACTATATAAGGGTGTATGCTGGACTTCAAGGACGAGGTTTTGAGGTTTTACGGCCGCACCCGCACGCGCTGCCGTCGTCGGTCTGTACCTCTTCGAGGGGGGAAGAAGAACGAGCAGCGCGGCGCCGGCGTAAAGGCTGTATCGAAGCTCGCGCGGCGACTCCCGGGCCGGTAGCGGGCGCTCTGCTGGGTCTCCGTCGTTGTTAATAGTGTCACCAGCGAGCATAGCGTCTGTGGTGCGTGTGACGTCGCGAGTGGGTTGATAACCAGCCGAAGATCGGTGAGAGGTACCGCGGCGGATCTTTTGGAATTTAGACTCCTCGCTCAGCGTGTTTTTACGGTTTGCCGTCGGACTGATCCACGTGTGGCTTGCTGGGTCGTAGAGTAAGCACGACCAACGGTGACTGCAGCGCGAGAGGGTGTAGATGGACAGCGTCGACAGCGCGCTGCGGTACCTGCAGCGCCAGTTTGCGAGCGTCGCACATGAGGAATCGCGGTGGAACGAGGAGCGCATGGAGCTCCAGCAGCGCGTGCGCGAGCTGGAGAAGGAGCGCAGCATTCAGGAAGAGGCCTACAAGGACGCGCTGCTACGGGTGAAGATGCTCGAGTTCGCGCTTCGCCAGGTGAGGCGAGCTGTCCTGTCGTGGAAGTTATGCCAAGCTTGGACACTTACACGTCGCGATGCCATCTTTATGCTGGATTGAGCAGGAACGCGGCCGGTACCTGGTATCTCCTGCTCCTGTTAGCTCGGCCAGCTCGAGCAACCTCCCACCTTCAAAGCCCAGAACGGAAAGCGCCGAGGTCACTCGAAGCATCACCGTCTCGCGGTCAATGGAACGATCCAAGTCGGCACATTCTGCTCACTCTCCGTCACCCTCACCAGGTTCAAGCCCCAAGTCGATTCATATTTATCGAGCCGACAGCGTCAACTCCATGAAGCCCGGTGCGGCAAAGAGCGGGTCTGCGAAGGGTCCGATCACGAAGGGGACGGAGATCAGCCGCCCGCGCATCCCATCCAGATCTGCATCCGCTCACGAGGACACGAGCGACGCTGCCAAGCCGCCACCCAAGCCTGTAGTCATTTCTATCGCTCCTAAAGGAGCGTACCGACCCCACAAGCTCAAACTCAAACTCTCGGGTCACATGGTGCGTGTGTGATTGCTTGCCGCCGCCATCGATCTGATTGTAGATGGATGCTAATTTCTCGGTTCGCTTGTCTCGAATAGGACGGCGTCCGATCGCTTGCATTCCATCCGACAGAGCCGATCTTGGTGTCAGGAAGCGAGGACTGCACTGTTCGAGTGTGGAACCTGTCGAGCGTGTCAAACGGCCCGCCATCGCAACGGTATGTGCCTGTTGGAGTCAACGCGGTTCGTATTGAAACACGTCTCTAATGCGTGCCGCTGTGATTTATCTTCAACAGGGCAACAGAGATGGACGCAATGTTGACTGTTCGAACACATTTCGATAGTGTCTTGGCGGTGGCGGTGATCAGCTCGGAGAACTCGCCCAACACCACGGCAGGAAGCGTCGGCTCCTTTGCAACTGCGGGCCGCGACGGATCGATTTGTCTGCTCAAGTTGCCAGCGGTCGAGAACGAAAAGGGCAGCGATCCGTTTACGTATGAAGACTATCAAGGGCTGAAGTCGCATACGATCAAGCGCGCGCACGAAGACGCAGTGTGGCATCTTCACGCGCATCCGCTGTCCAACGTTCTGTTCTCGTCGGGGGCAGATGGCGTCGTCCGGACGTGGGGCGTTTCTTCAGGTACGAGGTCGCTGGTTGTGTGCAATTACCATTTATCGAAGACTGACTAACATGATTGTCTCGTTGCGCAGAGTTGTCACTGAAAAGTGAGCTTCGCTGTTCCACCAAAGCAAGCCCCAAAGCGACTGGTATGTATTAGTACCTTCAGCGCTGGCTGATTGCGTTAATCGTTGGTAAAACGAGTCGAACTGAACGATATGGGACGTGCTCAACCGCTTACACAGGTCATAACCTCCGGGGCTCCTTGATCCCCACATCCGCGTACACCATGCTGACGGATGCGAAGACGTGTGTCGTCGGCTACACAAACGGAGCCTTGACGCAGTTCGATTTCCACGGTGAACAGCTCATTCACGTCGCAAAAGCGATCGATGTGGACCCTGTGGGGCGAGACGGACAAATCAACCAGGTAAGAACGAGCACTTCCTCTCTTGTGACTGTTGTATGCGATAGCTCATTTTTTATTGTGTGGCTGCTAGGTTGTTGTCCACCCCACGATGCCGATCGCCATCGCTGCTCACAACGACCGCAAGGTCCGGATGTACGACATGCGGGCAGGTAACGTGATCATCGATGGCAACACCGATCCGGAAGCACCAGTCACCAGTACTAACAACAGCTCAACCGCGCAGGCGAATGCATCGGCTCGCTCACTGCTCACCAAGACTCTGTGGCGACGCTGTCGATCGATTCATCGGGTTTGTACCTCGCCACCGGCGGTAAGATCTTGTTGACTGAGTGTTGTGGGTGCCACCAGTGAGGCGTTGCTGATTCACTGTGGCGTTGTGCCTATGTAGGCCACGACGGTTCGCTTCGCGTCTGGTCCGTGTCAGAGCGTCACTGCGTCTTCGAGCAATCGGTTTGTTCACCCTACTTGACGGTTTGTTGTCCTGGCTCGAGTGACGTGCTCACTAGTAGCATTGCGTCTATTTCATGATCATAGGTGCATCGACCGAAGATGGGAGAAGCCGTTCACTCCGTCTCATACCACCAGTCGCGGAACTTCATCGCCACGGGCGGTGCGGACGGCACGGTAAAGATATTCCAGTAAGGACTGGAGCAGCGACGTAGATAGATGGGTATCGATAATGTGGGCATTGGTGTAGACACCGAAGCTGGAGACAACATTCAGGACACGTGAACACGAAAGGCCACTGATCTACTGTACGTCATGGACTTTCACATGAAGGTCATCACGCGCAATGTTCACCAAGCAACGATAGATGCACAAGTGATGATCCGTTTACGACTTGGAACGGCGGCCTAGCCCCATAAGTGGGGCAGCCAGCGCATTCCTCGCTGTATTTGGGTTATGATGATGGCAGAGAGCTGATCGAAAAGGCCGACGGGAGTCTCGGAAGCGATCATTTAGATCACGCCAATGCGGTTGGCGACGTCGAGGGCGTCGTGGTCTGGCGACAGGCGCACGTACGCCTTCTTCTGGCCATCGGGTCTGCATGACAAGACACACAACAACAGCAAAAAGTGAGAATACTCGTTCCGGACAAGCGGTCTCCATCAGGAGGGTGCAACCCCCTCCTCTCTTCGTGACAGGAGAGTGCGCTCGTGACCTGTCAACTAGTGACGAGAAGCGAGCTGGAGGGGGTGACGGAGGAAACCCCCACTGATACCGCACTTCCCTATCAGGACTACGGTTGATCGGTCGCGGGGGTCTCCTGCCGTCGCGTGGGATACTGAAAGCTCGACACGAAGTGGTGTACCTGATGAGGGTGTTGACCTTCTGGACCTTGATGTCGTACAGCTGCTGCACGGCGTCCTTGATCTGGCGCTTGTTGGCGACCAGGTCGACGAGGAAGACGAGCGTGTTGTTGTCCTCGATCTTCTTCATGGCCGACTCGGTGGTGAGCGGCGCCTTGATGATGCGGTACTTGTCGAGCTTGTTGCGCGACGGCAGCGACTTGCGCGAGTAGCGCGGGGCGCGCGCGAGCTTGAGCGTCTTGGGCTTGTAAAAGTGCACCTTGGTGCGGACCTTGACGGCCTTGCCGTGCGAGCCCTTGAGCACCTTCTTGCTCACTTTGGCAGCCGTCTTGCCGGCGGCGGTCTTCGTGGTGCTCGTAGCCTTAGCCATCCTTTCGCTCTTCTGCAGAATGAAAATGCCGACCCCAACAACAAAATGACGCCCGAGAGCTCCCCACCAGGGCCGAGAACGGTTGGTGGTCCGGACCTCCCGCGCATTTCAGCCAATCACAGAATTTTAAGACCATTTTATCCAGTTATACGCTATGTATATATTATTGAGAGATTAATCTTCTTTTGTATCTGTATAAGTTGACGATATGATCCACTCGGCACAAGTGCGTAAGCTGAACCTTCGGAGCCACTTGGGCAGTTATTAGTGGGAATTCCCCATAGAGAAGCAGAACGAGGGCAATGGCGGCGTGGCGGCGCTCATGCGCGGCGCTTATCGCGGCGGTGGTGGTGGGCGCTAGAGGCGATGTCGTCCCGTTGAAGCGCGTCCTGCACTTCTCGGACGTCCACATGAACGTCTCCAGCGGTGGCAGCGAGCCGGACGTGGCGTATGAGTTCGACGCGACGCCGGCGCTGCTGCGGTCCGCGCTGGCCTACGCCAAGCAGGTGGTGCCCGACCCGGATATATTCCTGTACACGGGCGACAGTGCCGCGCACTTCACGAGGGACCCGAGCTGGTCGGCGCGCGCCATGAAGACGACCGCGGGCATCATCGAGGCGTACTTCCCGTCAACTATTCGGCCAGGTAGACTGCACGTCTCGAGCGTCGTGGGCAATGCAGACACAGGTGGGTGCTCGTAGCTGTTGTCGAGCTGGAGAACGCAGCCAACCAGTCATTGACACGGTGCCGAACGTTGTGTGATCGCCAGCTCCAGGATACTCGATGGACATGACGGACCCCGAGTGGGAAGCAAACCCGTCGCTCACGAGGTTCACAGACGTCTGGCCGAGCGCAGAGCTGTCCGCTGCAGACCGAGAAGTGCTCTCGCGGAGAGGCTATCTAACCTATGAGCTCGACGAAAAGCTCGTCGTGCTCTCCTTGAACACACTGCCGTACTCTGTAAGTGCCGCTGGTACTTTTCGTAAGCTGCTTCCAACATCTCACGGACTGGGTCATGTTGTTTCGGCGGAGCAGCCGCGAGTGATAAAGTCTGCAGTTGAGACTCGCGATCCGTTCGGGCAGTTCCAGTGGCTGAACGAGACGCTGCACGACCTCCGACGCCGAGGCAAAGTCGCGTACATTGTCGGCCACATCCCGCCGATCATCGCGCCGCACACGGACCAGCCCGTTTGGCACTCGGAGTACATTGAAGCCTACATGCGGATCGTGGCCGAGAACTCGCAGGTCGTCAAGGCGCAGATCTTCGGACACATCCACAGCGTCGAGTTTCGCGTGGGCTCACTCACTCGAGGCCATGGCGAGAAACACTCGCTGCGGACCGTGAATGAGGATGGCGAACACGACTCGTTGATAGAGTTGCCGCCGGTGTTCACGGGCGCCGCGATCTCTCCTCTGTTTGGCAACAACCCGGGGTTTATCGCCTGGGAGGTGGACCCGTCGACGTACGACCTGCTCGACTACGTTGTGTACGGCACCAACGTGTCCGCGTCGGCCGACGGTCTCGAGTGGAAGGCGCTCTACAGAGCATCCGAGTACGTGTTCTACTGGTTGTACACTTTGCATGAGTGTTTATCAAACCATCGACTGACCATGTGTAACTCGTCCATTTGCAGGGCCTACGGGGTTAAGTCGCTGGCCGCCATCGAGCTCAAGGGCTTCGCAGACAGAGCTGAAGCGGACGCGAGCCTGCTGGAGCGGTACCACTACTTCACCAGAGCACTCTCTTACCGACAACCGCCGTGCGCAGGGGATTCGATTTGCCTCTCGCGGTGGCAGTGCTCTATGAAGTGGCTGTCTCGATCTGACGAGTACCTCGCGTGCATGGCGCGCGAGCAATCAACGGCGGCTGCGACGGCTCAGGCACTGGCAGCGTCAACATTGCCGTGGCGCCGGTCGTACGCCAAGGTCGTCGACATGAGCGAACTCGCCGAGTGCGTCGCGGCCGTTTGGGTTCTTGGCGTTCTGCTCCTGCTCCGCATCATCCTGAGAAGGAGAGAGAAGCGCGTGATGGCCGATTTGTCCAACGACACATGCCCGATGTAGTCGACGCGAACAAGATCAGGCGCCGTGTGGATCCAACAATGGCCGGTGTGGTCTGTATCACTTGTAGCTCTGCTATCTACCCAGGATTCCTATTTACGCAATGCAATAACAGCCGTTGCTTTCACCCTGGACAAGATGAGAGTTCGTTGTTGACCCAGCAGGCACGAAATGATCTTCGTGCAACGTTGGCGCGCTCCAGGCTGGAGCATCCAGCCATGAACAAGAGCACACAGTTGGCCAGAGGACGAATCTCGGTGCGATGTGCATGATCGGCTCGCCCCCGTCTTTGGGCATGTACGCGAATCTTGCCAACGGAATGCGTGACCGCTGTTTGACACGCAGATGGCTGCTTCTCACCCCAAGCGGACACTCGACGGTCTTAACGCCTTCAGCTTCGTTCGAAGTCTATCCTCGTCGAGTAATCTGTAGGATCCAAATGATACGGCGGACTGGTCTGCATTGTATGTTCGCGAGATGGGGAATACAACTGAGAGAGGCACCATCGACGTGGTGAACGCAGCCGCAAGATTCAACACGATGCGTTTTGCACCGCTTCGCATCGCGTTGATGGGCGCGTCAACGAGGACTTGACCGCAGAAAATAGTCACCACATTACACCACACATGCTAATCCGAATGATTCGCGCAGTCGCCTCCCACGCTTCGCTGTTCATCTGCATCCGACAGATCTCGACTGCTATTTATGCCCACGTTGCCCCGTGCTCGGAAGTGATGCATGCATGGCGCAAATAGAAACAAAGACCGGGAGCATCGTCGCATTCCAACGTGAAGCTTCCCCATAGATGCAAAGCCCAGGCTGATTAGTGGCGCCTGTAGAGCATCTACGTCGTGTTTGGCTCTGACTCTCCTTCCAGTCGTCTTGGCTGTGGTGTGCGCTTTAGCCCGCTGCAATCCTCGTCTTGCAGCTCGGCCCATTCGCCACTCGGCAATCCGCTTCCAGGCGAGCACTTCAAGTATCATCCCGGTGTCGACTTCAGACCGCAACACTACCAACGGCAGCTATCCCACCCAAATCTCCTGTAATGGTGTCTCTCTTCCGCCCGTGGTTCGCGGTGGCGGCGATCGCTCTCATGTCGGTCGCTGATGCCCACTCGTTGCCGTCCCAGAAATCGGTGCAGCCCAAGCACATCATGCACTTCTCGGACGTGCACCTGAACTTGTCCGCATCGCTGGATGCGACCGAGTCGGAGCAGATCTCGATCAAATACGGCGACGACGCCCCTATCTCGCTGCTTACGTCTGCTCTCATGTACGCCAAGCAAGTGCTACCGTCGCCCGAGTTGTTCCTGTACACGGGCGACCACGCCATCCACGGCGAGCTTGAGGACGAATACCTGGTCGAGGTCGTGGAGACTAACGTCGAGACGCTCGAGAAGTTCTACCCGCCCAAGGGCGGCAAGATGCTTGAGACGATCGCGCTCGTCGGCAATGCTGACACCATTACGTGTCGCTGTTGTGGTGTTGGCATGACGAGAACAGCGATTAACTTGTGTCTTCCATCGCTTTTGGTGATCTGTAGCGCCGAACTACACTATGAGCGTGACAGACGGCAACCAGATCAACCCAGCCCTGGCGCTGATCGCCGACGCCTGGAAGGACTCGCTGTTCCATTCGGACATGGAGACGTTCAAGTGCAAGAGCTACCTCAAGTACAACCTCGACAACAACCTCGTCGTGCTCACCCTCAACACCATCCCGTACTCGGTAAGGCTGTGCGCGTTACTCTAAGCACGCAGGTGCGCTAGCTGACAGTATGGTGACTCACTGCAACAGCCCAGCCACTTGCCAGACACGACGGACAAGCCCGACCCGTTCGGCCAGTTCGCGTGGCTTCAGTCGACGCTGAAGACGCTCAAGGACAAGCGCAAGTTTGCGTACATCATCGGCCACATCCCGCCCATGATCGACTCGTACAGCGGGGCGCAGATGTGGGAGGCGTCGTACATCTCGACGTACAAGTAGATCGTCGGCAAGTACTCGTCCGTAATCAAGGCGCAGTTCTTTGGGCACGTGCACAGCATCGAGTTCCGCGTGCCATTCAACGAAGAGCAGGGCACTATCGACGGCTTCGAGCTCGTCCCGCTGTTCACGACGACGGCGATCTCGCCCATCTACAAGAACAATCCATCCTTCATAACCTGGGACTACCACCCGATGACGTACGAGCTGCTCGACTACACCGTCTACGGCACCAACATCTCGGACGGCAGCGCCAGCAACCTCGCCTGGAAGCAGCTGTTCAAGGCCAGCGAGTAAGTACTAGCGGTCTACGGATGTTTATGATTGCATCATGTCTAACTTGTGGCTATCGTGGAACAACAGAGCATATGGCGTCAAGTCGCTCACGACGTCTGAGCTGAACAAGTTCATCCAGCGCGCGGCCGCCAACGTGATGCTTCTCCAGCAGTATTACTACAACTCGAAGGCGCTGTCCTACCTGCAGTCGTCCTGCCTGACCGCCACGTGTCAGGCAAAGTGGATGTGCACGCTCAAGTGGTGGACCACCTCGGCGGACTACGCGGCCTGCGTGTCCACCGCCGAGGCGTCCAACACCACAACGGTGATCAGTATGGCCGCGCCTTCCTCTTCGACGTCGACAACTGTCGAGTCCTCCTCGCCCACGATCATTTACGTTGTAGTAATTGGTGCTGTGGGGATTGCCGCCGTCGCCTTGCTGATCGTAGTGCGCCGCTACCGCAAGAAGCGGCACGACGCTGCCTCCCTCGAGGCTGAGGCTGCCATCGAGACGCCCGTTTACTTTGAGACCATCGCCTAGACTCAAAGGAATACGAGGAGGATGACCAGTAGTGCTCCGGTACTGAAGTACACGTGGGTATACGTTGTTGAAGCTGCCAAAACTGTAGCCATGCTCCATTTGGTCCGTTATCCGAGTTTCACGTCTGGTCCTAAAAGAGTGGTCGTTTACATTCGCGCAACATCCGAAGCGTACCCCGATTGTAACCCTGTCAGCCATATGCACCACTCGACCAATCCATCGACAATATGCTGGACGAGCTCACATGGAAGGTGTCGGTGGCGTTCGCGCTGGGCGCGGCGGCGCACTACGTGCTCTCTGGCTTCCTCCAGCCGACGACCGAGGCGAAGGACAGCGCTACTGCTTCTCCCAGCGACGAGAAGCGCGCGGGGGACGCGCAGGCGGGCTCGTCGTCGGACGAAAGTGACGACGGCGAGTGGGAGGGCGCGGACGAAGAGAGCTGGGAGCCGCACAAGATGGTGCTGTGCGTGCGCACCGACCTGAAGATGGGCAAAGGTGCGTCATTTAGTCTACTATCGAGCAGCTAGGCTCTTGTTGCGCGGCCTCAGTGGGGTACTAACGAGCTTATCAATGGCGGACGATGCGCGTGAGCAGGCAAGATCGCGGCGCAGTGCTGCCACGCGACGCTGGGCGCGTACAAGCGCGCGGTGCGCCGGACGCCGAACGCCGTGCGCGCGTGGGAAATGCTCGGGCAGGCCAAGGTCTGCCTGAAGGTGGACTCGGAGGAGGAGATGATGGCGCTTGCCGAGAAGGCGGCCGAGAAGGGGCTCATCCACTACGTCGTGGTGCGTGCGTCGCTGCTCACTTTGCATCTGCTTGTGGCTTGTCCTGACCGAAAGCGCTTCGCCAATTATGCAAACAGGTCGATGCAGGGCGCACGCAGATCGCGCCGGACTCGAAGACGGTGCTCGGTATTGGCCCCGCCACGCTGCCCGCTATCAACGAGGTCACGGGCCAACTCAAGCTCATGTAAACGCCTCCGCCGCCCAGTTCCTAGCAGTTCTCTTTGTAGCGCGGAGCTTCACGCTTGCTGGCGGCGGGATGGACATGTGTCTGGTCTATGGAGTGGCCAACCCGCTCCCGTGAATCAGGCTGTCGTGAAGGAGTCTGGGGAATGCAGACGTATCTATAGTCTCTAGAACAGCGTCAAGAACAGTTTGGCAGACTGAATGAACGAACGCTAAACGCGTTTCTTGCTTAAAGCGCGCCGTGCCCTCTCGGTGGCGGCTTCAGTTCGGTATTCTGCAGTTGGTCACTCATACTCGGTGCCTGTGCGAAGTAGACGCGGTGGATGGACGGCAAGTCTCCGTTCTATTACTGAGAGCACGCTGCTCTAATGATGCCCCTCATCACGTGCAACAACATCAAGAACAGCGCGGACACCTGCCGCGCAAGCCTCTCGCCTCGCGTTGGAGACGATGCGTCGAGATCAGCGTCCATTCGCCCGCGCTTACTCCTTCTTCTCTTCCAGCACCTCGACAACAAAGTTGTGATTCGTGTACACGCAAATGTCGGCCGCGATCTGCATGGCACGGCGTCCAATCTCCTCGGCGTCCAGGTCGGGCTGGTCGATCAGCGCGCGCGCCGCCGCTATAAGGGGACGAAACCATGCGTGCGGTTAGACTTATTCCTGTCACGAGTACGCCAGTGTCACGGCAGCGTCTTACCGAGAGCGTAGGTGCCACCCGAGCCAATGCCTGTCAGCAACAACACAACATACCCTCCTTGTCAACTCTCTTCCTGCAACGCACTAATAGAAACGCGTTCATCCTACCGATAATGCCGTCGTGCGGCTCGACGACGTCGCCGTTGCCCGTCAGCGTGTACGACTGCTTGCTATCCGACACGATGAGGATCGCCTGGGTTGTCATCACGCGTGTGTGTGTCAGATCAAGTCCGTGACGCGGCCTCCCTATATGCTAGAACGCACTTCGAGGTTGCGCAGGTACTTCTCTGTCCGCCAGGCCTTGGCGAGTTCGACGCACGCGCGCGTGAGCTGGCCCGGGTACTCCTCCAGCTTGCTCTCGAGCCGCTCCATGAGCGTGTAGGCGTCCGCCGTGGACCCCGCGAAGCCTGCGACGATGTTCTCGTTGATGCGGCGCACCTTCTTCGCGTTGGGCTTGACGACCGTGTGCCCGAGCGACACCTGTCCGTCGCCAATCACGCACTGTCGAGGGGGAGGAACGGCGTTAACCATAGCCCAGGACGAGGATCACCGCGATAGCTCAGCCACGTACCACTTTCCCGTTCTTGCGCACGCACAGAATGGTTGTCCCGTGCATCTACAGCGTCCACATGCGACGTAAGAGCATCAGTGCCGGCCCCACCAACCATCGAGCAAAGCGGCGACGCTCCCGTACGGTCGGCGCGTCCGAGAAGAAGCGAGACAGGGGCGCAGCGGTGCGGGATGAGGCGGTCGAGGCCACCGACGCACGGGCGGCCATGAGCGAGGGCGCGGCGCGGAGCAGCGAGCGCGCGAACATGGCGGTCGGGGAGGGGATTGGGGCGCAGGGATCGCTTTAGGTGGCGGATCGAGCTCTGCGGTCGGAAAATGATGGGGTGGGCCGAAGACACCGAAAATAGGAATTCCAGTCACTATTTAAGGATTCAAACCCAATATTATGTGCGTAAAGTAGTGTGGCGTGCACTATTTACGATAGTGTCGAGTGTCAGAGTGGAGAGTCCGCGATCGGCGTCAAGAAGGAAGCCATGAGCTCGATGGGCGCGGGCGCGGGCGCGGCGGCCGCGCCGTCCTTCCAGCCGACGCTCAAAGGTGCGTGGCATGATGAGGAGAAGAATGGCCTCTTCCTGGTGCCGCTCATGGCTCTGTGGCTGGCGGAGGCGCCGAACTGACCGCGCATTGCTCGGATCAAGTGATGCGGCTTTACAAGCCCAGACTGTTCACGCAGGGCGCGACCGCGGGCTCGCTGCTGCCCACGACGCTGTCCGAGGCGACGGCCACCCAGCACGAGTTCGCCATGTCCAGCGCACTCATCCTGCCTGACAGCTTCGGGTGCGTCGCTGCTGTCTGTACATCTACACGCGGACTTGTCGGATCGCTCTGACGTTGTGCATTCCATGTTGATTCCCCCATGAACCAAGCGAGATCTTCCTGGGCAACACGTTCAGCAGCTACATCAGCGTCATCAACCAGTACGCGTGCGACCTGCGAGACGTCGGCCTGACGGTATGGCGCCTTCCTTCTCCTGCTGCTGTCATGGCGTTGCTCATCGCGTTCCCTCTGTGCACAGGCCAACATCCAGTGCGCGAACGAGCGCGTGGAGCTACAGGACAACCGCTACGCGCGCACGGGCAAGATGCCGCCGCCCAACCCGACGCGGGTGCTAGCGGCGGGCGCGAGCCTGGACATGGTCGTTGACTACCCGCTCAACCAAGTCGGCAACCACGTGTAAGTGCGTTCGATGCATGCCACTCGAGTACATCCCTCTCAACGACCGTGATCGTTCATCCCTTATTTAGGCTACGCGTTGGCGTGACGTACCAGGACCCGGTGACGGGGGAGGCCAAGTCGCTGCGCAAGTTCTACCGGTTCGGCGTGCAGAACCCGCTCGTGATCTCCTTCAAGCAGTCGCGCTGGCAGGACGAGTCGCTGGTGGAAGCTCAGATCCGAAACGTGTCCAAGCTGCCGCTCTTCATCGACAGCATCAAGTTCCTCGCTGGATCGCCGTTTGTTGCGGAAGACGTGTCCGTGGGGCCTACGTCGACCGGTTCCATTGCCCCATCAACCTGTGGCGAGTCGCTGCAGGAGCGCGAAATCTCGTCAGCGGTGCGCAGCCTGCTCGTGAGGGCGACGCAGACGCTCGTCAACCCTCAAGAAGAGCTTCAGCGAGTGTTCCGGCTAACGTACGACCCCAGTGCGGACCCAGCAGCAGTCGGCGCGCAGGTGTGGCCGTGTCGCTTTGGACTGTATGCAGACAACAGCGGGGAGTGACTCATAGAATGCGATTACTGGTCGAACAGGGCTCGCAGAATCTTGGGCGGCTGCATGTCGGTTGGAAGACGTCGGTCGGCGAGGCAGGATCTGTCCAAAGCCAGCCAGTCGTGCGCAAGGTGGATCCGACTCGCGAGATCGTCGTCGCTGTCGAGGAAGTGCCCAAGCACGTGGTAGTGGGTACGCCATTCACTACCGCTATCCGTGTGACCAACAACTCGTCGCGCCCGCAACAGCTGCAGCTGCAGTTCCGGAAGCACGACTCAAGCCACGAAGGGGGCATTTACTGCGCGTCAGTGTCGCGCCAGGTAAGGTCATTTTCATTGGTGTTCGCAGAGTGTTCCCCGACTGACGGGACGGTGGTGGTATGTGGGCAATGCTTCGTTAGAACCTGGAACTACTGGCTGCAAAAAGCTCGGTGGTTGTGCATGTGGTCTTCCTCCCGACAGCAACAGGACTGCAGGCGATCCGCGGCGCCGCTTGCGTGGACACGCGCTCGGGGTTGGAGTTCCCGCAGGACGAGCCGCTCGCGCACGTCTTGGTGCATGCGCCGTCACCGACGAGCGTCGAGGCGCATCCATGAGTACGTGCGCAGTTCGTAACGTGAGTTTGGGGTTGGTTGCCGCTCGAGTGACGGAGGAGCGTAGCTGATTAACACGATGTTTGCAAGACTGAGGAAGACAAGCGCGAATTGGTTGTGAATAGATAGGTGTAGTGGGTCTGATGCTCGCTACTGCAGACAGCAGCTCAAGTTCTTTTTCCGCTCAGGGAACGCGCCGAGACACATGAACTCGACCTCTCCGGCTAGGAAGATGTCGCCTGGGTGAATCTCCACGGGGTTGTTCTCCTCGAGACGAACGAAGGTGCCCCACTCGCTGAAGTCGTCGTACAACCAGTAGCGACCGTCGTGGTGCTCGATCACTGCGTGCGAGTTCGACACGTAGCGGTCGTTGAGCTCGATGTCGGCTCCGCTCTTGAGCGCACCAAGCGTCGCCACGTTCCGCACCACGTACACGTCTCCGCGGTTGCCGCCGGACAGAACGTACAGCACGAGCGCGGTGGGCAGCTCAGGGTCTTCCTGCGTCTCCAGTAGCGTCTTCTCCAGCACGTTCTTGTTGCGCTTCTTGCGCCGCCACTTGCACGATGGACCGTCATCGTCCGAGTCGGTGAGCACGCGTCCATCGTCAGCGCCTTCTCCATCCTCGTCGTCGGCTGAGGCGGAGTTGAGCGTCTTGGTGATGATCTGCGAGCTCTGGAGGCGCTGGTGCATGGCTGCGAACGAGCTCCGCCGGTGCGTCGGCTTGCGCAGCAGCAGCGGCTTAACTCGATTCTGCTGCTCGTCGCTAGCGTCGTCTTCAGCCTCAAGCGCAGCTTCATCGGGGTTCGCTTCTCCGCTAGTGTTACCTAGAGCGGTAGCCAAGTGCGCGACGTGGGCGGCGTCGAGGAAGAAGCACTCGACGCGACTCCGAGCTTCAAGGCTAAGGACACGAGAGCTGACGGCGCCGGTCGTCGACGGGAGCAGCGTCAGCGGGTCCGCATGTTGCCACCACTCTTCGTGCACCCCGCTATCCGCGTTGGTGTCCTGCTCTTCCTCACCGCGCCCGTCGTGGCAGACCATAGTATCGGCATTCACATCAACGACGTCATCCTCGGTGCTTTTCGAGCCCAGAACCGGCGCTTCGTCCTCGTCCTCGTCCTCGTCATGGGTGTTGCTAACACGCGGCAGCTCGCGGGCGTCGGTGGCGAAGTCTCCGTCCGTGTCAATTACCGCTGAGAACGACGACACCAAAGCCTTCAAGCTGCGTTTCTGCGGCATCTTCCGTGTGTGCGTCTTCTTCGTCTTTGGCTTACGCTCTATCGGGCTCGTGAGCAGTGCCTTACCCCGCACAAGCAGCAGCAATCCCTCTCGCTGCTGTTCAGAAGCCGGCGAAGAGGATGATACCGAAGACGCTGGGGCGAAGAGCCGGCCGTCGTCAATGAGTAGCTCACCCGACGCGAACTCGAGACGCTCTGCGCGGGCCACCAGCATGCGCATGTCATTGTACGAGAGCGACGAGAGCCACGGGACATGCAGACGCAGGCAGTGCAGGATCTCGCGCTGCGTCTCGAGCGCCAGGTGCGGGCGGATGATGTCCATGTACATGCCGAGGTATCCGGCCAGGTCCTCGCGGTCGAACACCAGCAGTACGCAACTGCCCTTACCCGAAGCGCGCGCGCTCTCAGTGTACTCCATCCCCGGGCCGTGGAGGCAGATCTCGCCGAAGAAGCTACCCACCGCAACGAGTTCCGTCACTACGTCGCCGTCGCCATTGAGGGGCGAGGACTGCTGATCGTCACCGGTTGCGGCAGCAACTCCGTCGGAGCCCATGCTCACGCTCTCAAGTCGCATAGTCATCCTCTTGTGCTCGTGCTCGCTGTCGTCCGCGTCCGAGCGAGCAGTGCTGCCGGCAGTGCCGCCACCAACGGTGGACATGAGCTCGACGTCCCCAGCGATCACAATGAAGAGAAACGTCGCGGGGTCCCCCTCGTGGTAGATGACATCGCCGGGCTCCATTGCGAGCCGCCGACCGCGCCGCGCGACGTCCTGCACCATTTTCTTGTCAAACGCGATCTGCTGCAGCCACGGCAGGTTGCCGAGTAGCGTGGCGTTCTCGAACAGCTCGTCGTTGGCTTGCATGCTGCGTGTCGACCTCTTGCTGCTTCTGTCCGTGTCGTTACCATCCCCTCCGCCCGCGTTGCCGTTCTTGACGTACACGACCTCAAGCTCGCTGTTGCCGCACTTGAAGACACAGCCCTCGACCAGCATGAGCGCTTTGCTTGAGTACCGCACGAGGTCGGGCGTGCGCTCGGTCGCGTGCGGCATGCAATCGCGTCCGAGGAGGAAGTACGTGCCCTGGTTGATACCCGCGGCCTTGGGCGTCATCATGCACGCACCGTGGTCGAGCTGCACCGAGAACTGCTCGACCGCGAGCGCCGTCGTGAACATTTGCCCGTTGCAGTCGCGACCCTTGCCGAACATGAAGCCCTCCTGCATCTGGTTGCGGAAGCCGACAGTCACGTACTTGCTCGGCGTGCGCGACTTGCGCTTGGACACACGCAGCAGGCGGCAGCGGATGGCCACCTCCTTCATATCGCGATCTCGCCCCCGAAACGCCTTGCTCATGGTCGTCACATGCAGCTCGCACTTGCCGAGCAGCAGCGTGTCGCCCCGCGCGATGCGCGTGGGCGTGGACAGCGCCACGCGCGTCTTGCGCTGCGGGTTCTCGTCGAACGACAGGTCTTGCAGCACGAAGAAAAAGCCGTCGAATACGATGCGCGCGTGCACGGGGTGGACGTCCTCGGCCGGCAGCTGCACGTCACACGCGGTGGACGATCCCAGCAGGAACACGTCCTTGCCCGTGGACGTGTTGCTGCTGTTGCTGTTGGCGCCGGAGTCGTCCCCGCAGAGACGCACCCGTCGCGGCTCGCTCGTTGCCGTTGCCTCGGAGGTGTCAGTGACAGTCAGCGTGAGCGCCACGGGGCGGTGGCGTGGATACGCCGGCGGCTTGGGCTTGGAGCGCGTGCGTTGATAGCGAGTCCCGCGCACGATCGACCCGTCCGACGCGCTAGGAGGGGTGTCCGAGAACCGTACTCGACGTTGAGGCGACACCGGCTGCGTCGACAGCATTGTAGAGCAATTGCTGAGAGTTTCCTTGTCGGTGATAGCATCTTCGTTCGCGGCATTATCGCCGTCGTCATTTCCTTCCAGCAGCGTTCCCAGTGTGGATCCCGAGCGCGAGCCCATCCGTGACGAGTTGAGGCGCTCGCCCATCGGTTTGCCTCGAAGAGACGACGTCACCGATGGGGACCGAGCCTCCACGTTCTCGTTCCCTCCGCGAGTTGCCGCGTCACCCAAACTGTAGTCACCACTGAGCCGGCGTTTGGCCATTGCATCCTCTGGTGGTGCGAGTTCCGTGACAAGCTCATCGACCGTGACTTTCGTCGTGAGACCGATGAAGAAGCTGTCGCCGCGGCGCAGACGGAAACCGTCGCGCTGAGGGTAGTGCCGGTGGATGGTCGAGAGACAGAGGAAGGTACCACCGGTGCTGTAATGGTCGCGGATGAGGTAGTCGTCGCCGTCGATCAAGACCTCAGCGTGCATGGGGTCCATGGACGGGTCCTTGGTCGCGACGAGGATGTGCTCGCCTCCTTCGCGGCCGATGAGCCCCGGGCTGAGGAGCCACGAGCGCTTGGGACGCGTGCCCGCGCGTGGCAGCGTCAGACACAGCTCTTCTTTGGCGCGCAGTCGCCTCTTGGACGACTTGCACTTCCTCTTCGAGGCTGTCGCGCCCACCGTCGGTCCGTTGGCTGGCACATCCATTACGGCGGCGTTCGATCCCGCTGATATCTGCTGTCGGGAGCTACCGAACAGTATGGTGCGCAGGTCGAGGAAGTCGTTGTTGGGCTTGGAGATGAAGATGATGTCTCTGGCGTTGGGGTCGTCGCCAGGGTCGCCCTCGCTCGCGTTGCTGGTGCTGTAGCCACCCGCGTCGGTCACGTGATCATCGAAGAAGACGGAGGCCGCTGGAGCGACGGCCCGCGACCGGTTCCAGAAGAAGCGCGCGGGTAGTGACCCCGCCGGACGGATGCCCACGCTTAGCCCGACATCCATCGACTGTGCAGACAAGTTGCGCGGCGACGAGAACGAGTCCACCCGCGACGAACTGCTCATCGTTGCCCAGGGCATCGGTCGGACGGTGTTCGACTGCCGAGAACACTAGACCCCCACGAGACAAGACGAGGTCAATGAGAGGGGAGTCAACACGCGCCGACCCGCTTGGCAAGGGTCGAGCACGCAGTGTCTGCATCAGCAGCGGCAACAGGGAGCGAAGAAGGCTTGCGTTGCCTGCTATAAATAGGGAAACTGCGAGGGTATGTTCGCCCTATGCGGGGGTCAAGTGTGCCCACCGTGCATAAGGCTAGAGGCTATTCCTGTACCAGATCATCGACCTCACGAGGGATACTATTGGCAGAGCTGTTCGTTCGCTCCGTTCAATGACGCCTATCCATAGCTCGCGGCGATGAAGACTATTTATACAGGTGCTGCTAAGTGCACCAAAGCGACCGCACAAGCACCCGCCCAGCAACAACTGCCGTCAGAGGCAACTGCCATCGGCGGTGGTCTGAGTCCTCATCATGAGGCTCACGCACATTAACCCCAAAGGACACGACAAGAGCAACCATGCGCATTTTTATAAATCAATCCACTCAATCAATGACTGCTAAGAATGTGTTGAAGCCATCTCACCAGCGTGTTGACCATTGTGAGCTACCGGTGCGTCGCCAGTGCGCGCCGATCGAGCAGCACTGGCAACCATCATAAACCATGATTCGCAACACTCTTGTACGGGAAATGGCCGCAGCACGAGCCAATAGCGCACACACAACGCTCTTGTAAGGCTCATCGAACGTCGCACTCACCACATTCTCCAATCGACTCGAGCCACCTTCACTCGCCTTGAATCGCCTCATCGTCGTAATTCGACTCTTCACACTGAAGCCTTACCGTCGATCACTCTGGTTGGGTCTCGGGCCAGTTCCAGGAGCACCAGCATCTCTGACTGCGACTCGCTTACAGGAAGGAACGCAAGCGGGGTGAGTAGCCAAACAGCCGTGGAATCGCTTGCACTTGCTCGTTGTGACGACATAGCAGTCCCCAGGGACTGAGTTCGAATCCAATCGCTCAACGCAATTCACCAGACCGCGAATTACGCGCCCGCCTTGATCAAGCACAGGTTTGAGAACAGCATCTTCCGTGTCGAACATGCTCGTCGAGGTGGGCAGTTGTGCTCGGTGGTCCAAAATCACGACCAGCTCGTTCGTCGACGCCACTCGCAGTGCAAAGAAACAGTCCACACCAGTGCCAGGGCTGTGCTCGTCCAAGACAATCACGCCTTACGCTGCCCAGTCGGACAGCTTAAACCGCTTGCATGCTCTCGTGACGAACGCGTCGCAGCACTCAGTCCTTGTCTGGAGCCTCCACCATCCTCGTCGGCACCAACTTCACCGTGAATTGTCGGAGCTCTTCATCCATGTCGGCACCGCTCAAGAGCTCTCCAATGGAGACTTGTGGCTTCCCGAGCGCGAGCAGCGCATTGATCTTGATCGCGTAGAAGTAGGCACCGAACAGGTGCCACCCTGATGCCTCTAGTGGCCCAAACAGGACCGAGTCCAGAACGTCATGGAAGTCCTTCAGCACCAGCGCGAAGTACACGTTCGTATCTTGCTTTCGAGCGATTTCCTCGTGAGCGAAGCGATATAACTACGTGTGCGGAACGCTGACGGTGTACGCCGCGCCGTCGTCAGTCTTCGTCAACGCACACAGCGACGCATTCCATAGCTGCCCCCAGGTCCACGACACACTAAACCGCTCGTGAAGCGACAGGCGTGTCCCCAAGACCGCAAAGGCAGCCAGTCGCAGTCGATCGGCGTGTTCGAGAGTGCGAAGATAAGGTTGAACGTAAATCCTCATCGCGTCGTCGAATGCACTCTGTGCTTCCAGGTTCTCCGGATCCCCCCAAAACCTACCCACTCCTTTAGTAGCGGGAGGAGATAGACAATGATCCACCCTGGAACACCGCCCAGGTAGACTATACCCCGACGGATATGAGGCACGTCCAGCAAATTGGCCACAGATTTGTCGCCACCGATTAAATCAAACAATTGATCTGCGGTCAGGAATGGCAGTTCGAGACGCTCCATCGCATACCCAGCACTCACTTGGTCGTCCTCAAGCGTGAACGAGTCCCACTTCGTGCTTGCAAACATGGGAAACACCACCAGATCCTTTGACAAGCTGACGCCGGCAACCCTCGCGACAGCATCGAGCAACTCATCAGCAAGAGTGAGATGGATCACGACGCACACAGCCGACTTGCTCGACATGTTGGCATTGATTTACGCCGAGGAAGAGGTGGAACGGCGCACCCTACACACACTCACATTCGCCCGTCACGGTGCTGCGTCACAGCGTGTCCAGCTTCTTCTCGATCACCATGAGCGCTATATCCAACTGTAGATCCCCGCCATTCGCCGGCAAGCGGAATCTGAACCACGATCATAAGCTGTACTCGCTGTTGTCGTCGAGGAAGAACCGAAACAGCAGCCGCCAAGCGAAAGCGCTCTCGACGCTCATGCTCGCCTCGGTCGGGTTCAGCCACGAACCGTAGACGCAGTCGATGATAACGTTGACGACGTTGGGCAGACCCATCTTCTCTGCTGAAGTGTCACGACCGCTTTCTAGCATACGCGACTTGCCGATATCTGGCAAGCCAGCGCAGACTGGGATTAGAATCGGGCCACCCGCTTCAGCCTTGTGGCGTGCGATCCTCTTAAAGCACGCGAGCACTCGGTTTGTGGCTGCCTGTCTGCCAACGAGCGGGAACTTGAGGTCGTTGTCATTGAGAACGTGGCGATTAGCGCACACTGCGTCAGTGTCCGTCATATCTCCCTCGAGAAACGACAGGATCGCCTCCACCGTTAGCTCCACGGGTCCACTAGCCGGTCGGTTGATTCGACCAGCTGGTTTCTTGACCGGAAGCATTCCATGGCGTCCGGATTGGTAAGGCAGCTCGAGACCGTCCAAAGGAAGTGGAGAGCACGCAGGGTGTCACGAGAGATTGCAATGGAATCGAGCACTCTCTGCCTCTGTGATGACAAAGCAGTCGGGAAGCACAGGCGAAGTAGACATCGGAGACGCAAATACGTTCACAACACCGCAAATAACGCGGCAATTTAGCCCACGCATAAGCTGAGGGGACTCCCAGAACACGTTAGCAAGAGCCTCCGGTTCGCTCTGGAGCTCTCTCGCATCGACCAGGCTCTTGAGTTGGTCCAGTACCACAACAAGGGCATCCGAAGACGCCTCTCGAAGCGCAAAGAAACAGCTCATACCACCGTCTTTCCCGCGGTCGTCCATGACGACCAACTCCCCCCGACACCAGTAACCAAGTGATGTGTAATTGCTCAGTCGGTTGCAGAATCTCTCGTAGACGTTCCCTAACTCATCCCGCGCGCGGACCACCTCTGTCGGGATGAGCTTGACCGACAGCTCGGACAGTGATGCATTCATGGTAACGCCATTGAAGAGTTCGCCGAGGGTCACTTCGGTCTTTCCGAGTGCGAGAAATGCGTTGATCTTGATCGCGTACACGTGGGCACCGAATAATTGCCACGTCCGAAGCGCAGAGCAGCCGAACAGCGTAGAGCTGACCCACGACTCAAGCCGACGAAGAGCGATCGCAACTGCATACTGCACTGCAGAGTGCTGCCCTTGACGGATGCTGATGACGTCCGACAACAACGACCATGACACTTGGACTCTGCATCCGCCACCACTATCATCCCGTTCAACCAGCACGCATGGCGATGCTTCCACCGGCTCACCCCAAGTTCGCGTCTCGTCAAACGGATCGTCCAGCAATACTTCGATCCCTGAAAACGCGTGCACCGCCAGTTTAAAGCAGCTCGAGTTGTCAAGCTCAGACCGATGCCTCCTTAGCACACACTCCTCGTGGACCGAGTCAAATGACGCCTTGATAGCCTTCCAGCTTGGAAAATATCCCAGAAGAGCATACGCTTCAAGCGACGACACGTACTCAGCAATCCATCCGGGTACGCCGCCGAGCGCAATGAGATCGCGGCAAACCTGTCGAATACCCAAGAATGGCACAAACTCATCGCGGTCCTCGACCATGCGGAAGATTTGGAGCGTGGTAAGCAGCGGCATCGAGAGACGTTTTGCCACGAACGCCGCCGGGGTCGGCAACGTCGTCGCCTCGGAAGCACTTCTCGTCCACCTAGTGGCGGTAAGCAGGGGCAAAACCACGACACCGCACGACTTCTCCGTGCTCAGAAACTCGCCGACGATATTCGCCAACTCCCACTCGGGCGGCACACGCTCGTCGCGTCGGCAGATGATCCCCCGATAGACGATGCCTGCGGAACCGACGCCCAGGAAGAGATGAAATGACTCGGGAGCGACTTCTTCCTTGGACGCCTTTGCAAGTCCTTTGGATATCACCTCGATCGCCATCTTGAATGTCAAGTTGGCACCGTTAGCTGGCACGCGCGTCTGGATCCACTCGTCAGGCTAATATTTGCAGTTGCCGTCGAGAAAGAAGCTGTGCAGCATTTGCCACAAAATGCGGCCTCAAGCGTCATGTTGGCGGTGTTCAGTGTTGACGCGAGCCATGAGACAGGCAAAATGGCGCTCACGGCATTGCGCAGCCCAATCTTCTCGAGAATCGCCTTGTGCTCGCGCAGTAGCCGCCGCTTGCCAATACCCACGAAGCCAGAGCACACAGGGATCGTTGGTAGCTCGGAGAGCGTCGTGCCGGGCTGCGAGCGAGGATGAATGATGGCGGAGAAGCACTCTGTAGCTTGCGTGATCGCTTCCTCTCGACCAACAAACCGGAAATCGAACCCATCCAGGGGAACATACTCCTCACGCGTGCCGATCGCGCTCACATCCTTCACATCTGCGACCAAAAGTGCCAGGATGTCATCGGCGGTGAGCTCAACGCCACCCTCTTCGCCGCCAGCCTGGGCCTTAGCCGGCGACAGACGCGCGCGCTTGGGCGGTCGATCGGGTCGCTCGGAGGCGACAATAACGAGAGGGTTTTGCGTAGACTCACCAAGTCCCTCGAGCGACGCGGTGGGCTCGAGTAGCATTTTTGGGTCCTCATCGCGCGCCGATCAGTTCTTGTAGACGACGAGCCCATCCGATACGTTGTCGAGGTGCTGAAGTGCCCGCGGACACTTGATCTTGACAGCCTCGAGTAGATGCGCGGCACTCGCCCGCCCCGCCTCGAGCCTCACGGCCTTGACGAACTCGGCGTCACCGCCGACGTCCAGCTCGAACCAGACCCGCCGCACCATTTCGCTTGGAAAAGCGTCGTCAGTGTCGTGTGCGGTATATTTCAGACTGACAGCCACCAAATCCTCTGTCAACAGATTAGCCCGTTCAGATTTTCCCCAAGTATTTCCACAAGCTGTCGGCACAACAGTTGAGAACTGTGGCCGCTACAGTGTTCTCAACTGTTGCACCGACAATGTAGCGCATCAGTATAACGTTTTGAAGTAACGGTCGTGAGAAGTGGCTGCATCCAGACACAACCCCCACGACGCGTGCTCACACGAATACTCAGCTGTATCTCTTTCTCAACGTGGGCGGATTCGAGCACCTCACTGGCCACGCTTGGGCAATGTCGAGCACGCAGTTTCGCGCGTTATCCGCATCAGCACGGGCAGTAACAGGAGGCGAGGAAGGTGGCGACGTCCGCTATAAATAACTACGGTGGTATGTTCGCGTTATGCCGGGGTTGCGGGTACCCACTGCGTTTACTGCAAGAGCCAACTCCAGCACCAGGTTATCTTCCACTCAGTAGGCAGCACTGTTCGCTTGCCACGTTCAATGGAAAGCCTATCCATAACTCGCCACGCCCCGCTATGTATACAGACACTCCTCGCCACGCCGACGCAACTACAGAAGCCACAGCAGCTATCCGATACCTGCGACTCTAAAGCGAGGCAACGACTGCCATGGGCGGCGATTGGAGCCGCATTGACCGCCAAAGGACGCGAGTAATGTAGCCATGTGCGTCTCTAACTGTTAAATATTATTACTTTAGAAAGATCTGAGTCAAACGTCATCATACTGAATACAAGCTACCCGCACCCTATCAGTTAGAGTTCCAAATGCTTTTTTCGAAGTGATATCCACGCACGACAATCCGTCGATCAGATATGCCCCATACTGAATCCAATTTATTTATCGCGTGTCACCTTCCTCCGTTCATCACAACCCAAGAGCCACGATGGCGGGGAAGAAGGCAACGGCGCTCGCTCTGGCGCTCGCGCTGGCGGCCTTGGCGGCGCCCGCGGGCGCGCAGCAGCGCAAGCAGATCTTGCACTTCTCGGACGTGCACCTAAACCTGTCGACGTCGCTGGACGCGGCCGAGTCGGCCGCCATCCCGATCCGCTACTACTCGGACGCGCCCGTGGCGCTGCTCGAGTCGGCGCTCGCGTTCGCCAGGGACGAGGTGGCCTCCGCGCCCGACATGCTGCTGTACACGGGCGACCACGCGGCGCACGGCGATTTCTCGGACGCGTTCGTCGCGAGCGCCGTGCGCGCCAACGTCGGGCTGCTCGAGAAGTTCTTCCCGCCCAAGGACGGGCCCGGGCTGGAGGTCACGGCCGTGATCGGCAACGCCGACGGCAGTGCGTCCTGTTGTATACGACTGCTTGCTGGAGCTGGGGGATCAATAGAAGGCTAAACGCTCGTGTATTGTGTGGTGCAACAGACCCGGACTACCACATGGAGGTGACGGATCCGAGCGTAAGCGCGGCTGCCAACCCGTCGATCGCGCTCATCTCGGAGGCCTGGCGCGGGTCGCTGTCCGAGCCCGCGCTCGACCTGTTCAACCGCCGCGGGTACCTCAAGTACCCCTTTGACGACCGGCTCGAGCTCATCACGCTCAACACGGTACCCTACTCGGTGCGTCTGCATGTTGGAAGCAGACTCGATATGCTTCTTCGACTCTGACGGCGTCTTCTTGACCGCAACAGCCGAGCCACGTGCCGGACACGTCGAACGACCCGGACCCGTTCGGGCAGTTCGCGTGGCTGGACGCGACGCTGGCGGCGCTTCAGGCGCAGGACAAGCTCGCGTACATCACGGGGCACATCGCGCCCATCATCGACTCGTACGGCGGCAACCCGCAGTGGCACGTGCACTACATCGACCGGTACAAGGCCGTCGTGGGCAAGTACCCGGACGTAGTCAAGGCGCAATTCTTCGGCCACGTGCACAGCATCGAGTTCCGCGTCCCGGTGCCCGGACTCGAGTCGCCCGGCGGGTACAACAACAACGCTGGCGAGGAGGACCCCGTGCGCCTCATCCCCATGTTCGTGACGGGCTCCATCTCGCCGCTGTTCGGCAACAACCCGTCCTTCACGGTGTGGGATTTCGACACCGAGACGTACGACGTGCTCGATTTCACCGTCTACGGCAGCGACATCGCCGACTCAGACCCGCAGCTCGCGTGGCGCCAGCTCTTCAAGGCCACCACGTGAGTTCTCCAGTTCAGGTGATGATGCATCGCCATGGCTCTAACGTCACGTGTGATGCTTCCGCTTAAACTGTTAGCGCGTACGGAGTTTCGGCCCTGACGGCGAACGAGCTGAACGACTTCGTGACGCGCGCGCACAAGAACGGCAGCCTGCTGGAGACCTACAACTGGAACATGAAGGCGCAGTCACCCAAGCAGGCGCGGTGCACCAGCGCGCTTTGCCGCGCCAAGACGCTGTGCACCATGAAGTGGTGGTCCACGCGGCAGGAGTTCCTCGCGTGCATCGACAGCGTCTCGCCCGTGATGCAGTCGGGCGATTCGTCCACCCCGACGTCCGTCGAAGCGTCTCCCTCGACCTCTTCGACGCAGGAGACGCTCACGAACGCGGACGTGCTGGTGGCCATTGGCACGACGGTGCTGGTCACGACGATCGCCGTCAGCTGCGTCGTCGCTATGCAGCTGGCGCTGCGTGCGCGCGGTGTCTTCACCCCCTCCGACGAGCGCGCGCAGCAGTACGAGAACGTCTTCCCCATGCTATGAGCGTCGACACCACGGAGGGAGGCAGTGTTGCCAGCTTCTAGCGACGTGGTGCGCATATTGAGCGAGCAACGTCTATCAAGTAAATGCAACGCCGTGTTCGTCTCGTGAATCAAATAGCCCTCCGGTCGGTCCGCCTACTCTTCCTCGCTCTCTTCTGCTCTCTCTTCTCGCGCGACGCTTGTTATAGTCTCTGCTTCTCGTACAATCGGCCGACTCGCGAAGGAAATCGAGGCCAACGGCATCCTATCTGTTCGCTGGCTCTGCTCGACACTGGTTCCCTGGTTCCTTAGATCGTGTTGGCTATCACTGTGTTGTAGTTGTCAATGTTGCGCTTCAGGATGTCCTCGAGCGGGCCCATGACCCGCTTGAACGTCTTCCGATCTAACGTGAGGCACTTGACGGTGCCCTTGGCCGTCACTGTCGCCTGGCGCGGCCGCGTCGTCAGCAGCGCGATTTCACCAAAGTACGCGCCCGACCCGAGCACGCCGATCTCCTGCGGCGGATCGGACGGCGTCAGCTGCTTGGTGCACACGGCCGTGCCTTCCTCGATAATATAAAACAGGTTGCCATCGTCGCCCTGCGTGATGATGACCTCGCCGTCGCTGAACGTCTCGGTCCGGAGCGCGTCCGCGACCGTCAGTCGCTCGTACTCGCTCAGCGATTCGAGCAGCGGCACGCGCTCGATGAAGCCCTTGTGCGCCTCGCGCTTCTTGAGCGTCGTCTCCATGATAATGTACTTGAACGTCTGGCGGTCAAGTGCCCAGGCCTTGGACTGCTGCGTCGCCTTCACGGTCGCAGCGCGCGGTGCGTTGTACATGAGCGCCAGCTCGCCGAACGACATGGCTTCTGTGCACTGTTGGCAGATCAACATGAACGAGTTGCGTGTGAGAACTGAGGTTACGGCCAACGAGGGGTGTGAAGTAGCGCATCCGTATCGTACCGTCTGGACAAGCACGTCGTCCTTGTAGACCTCGCACACGCCACTTTCCAGGATGTAAAAGTTGTCACCGTCATCGCCCTGCTTGATGATGGTTTCGCCAGGCTCGAACTCCTTGGGGAACATGGCGTCCAGCACAATGTCGAGCTGCTTTTCGTCCAGCGACTTGAACAGAATGTTCTCGGCCACCATTTGGCTGATCACGTCGCGCTCCTCAGGTGACTTGGGGTGCACCACGCGCTCAAATTGCTTGGCACTGTTTCAACACACAACACGTTTCTCATCAATACTCCCGCACTCGACGTCGCGTCATGGAAACCTGAGCCAACCCACCTGTGTGGGTCGATGGTCTCGGCCGAGACGGACGTTCGACGGCCCTTGACGATGGGCTTGGGCGGCGGCGGGCTCTGGTTGATCTCGCCAAGTGCGTCGCCGCCTTCCTCCTCATCCTCGCTCTCTGACTCATCTGAGTGGTCTGCTCATTTACAGAAGGAATTAGCACAGGGCACGATAGGATACAGCAGGAAAGTGGTCCGGCGTACAGGTGTTGTACGAGGGCGAGGCGGGGTTGTCATCCTTGCCGAGTGGCACGCCGTTCTTGGACCGGGGCGTGGCCTCCTCGGGGTAGTTGGTCTGCAGGTACTGGATGATGTGCAGGATCGGGTTCTCGGGCTTGGCCAGCAGCAGCGACTCGACCAGGTTGATGAACAGCGTGTTGATGCCCTTCTTGTGCAGGTAGTCCTGCAGCTCCTGCTGCACGCCCTCCGCGTCCGCCATCGTGGATCTAAAGGCCGCTAGAAATCGTCTGTGCGCGTCGGTCGCGAGGGAATCCCCAACTGCGTCAGCCGCGCGCTACACTGTCCGGTTACCGAGGTCTCTCTCTCCGCGGTTGACGCTGCTAACAAATCAAGCAAGACACCGAGCACGCGCGAGGGTGGGGTAGTTGTAGCGAGCGCCTGTTTCGCTGCACCTGGACGCCGCGAGAGAACTGGAAATGTGGAAGGAACGCCCGCGTTCTGGACGCGCCCTAAAGATCGCGCGGCGGCGTGACTCTTCCTCCGGCACTGAACCGACGAGCAAAAGTCGCTCGCGCGCTTTCGTCCGGTAGCGGCGACAGGAAATATGGAAAAGCCGCGAGGGCGAGGCGAGAGCGTCTAGGCGTCTTGGCGTCCGTCTAACGCGAGTCGCCGCCGTCTGCTGCTTGCTGCGTGAGCTGTGGGGTCCGTCGGCCGTCTGGGGGCTGCCTCTTCGGTGTGTGTTCTGTCAGTGGCAACGGGCACGGGGGGGGGGGGGGGGGGGGGGGGGG